>JAODUJ010084631.1:0-11671 GCA_027564615.1 Psolus chitonoides | reverse complement strand
AAGTACTGTTCCGACATTTCACATGTGTTAGGAATTAAACACTTTTGTCAGTAGTTAACGTTGGAGGCTATGGACATTGGGTGAATGTTTCGTCATTCTTACATTCATGTCATTTGATCTTATTTGTAACGAATTGCAGTCAGGCCTATAACCCGGCCCAAACATCGGCATGATAACGATTTTTTCGCGTGCAGTATAGTAGCCCTCCTGCCCTCGCGTGTGTTTCTCCATGACTTGCCATGCAGCGTTATACGTGCCGAATATGCCGCTTATAACCATTTTTCGCGCGCTCGCGCAATAGTGTTCCTGGTGTGCGTCCCATAAAATTCCAATGGCAAAAACTATCCTATGCCGTTTTAAATATACAACAAAAAGTGAATATTAGACAGACTAACTTAAAAAATGGAAAACTCCTGAGCATAAATGTATTCGAAAGATTGCAAAATATAGCACCATAAATATTCAAAAGTTGCTCAAAGGAGAGGGTGACACCTACTCCCTTGAGACCACCTTTTGGTAAAGAGTTGCCCCCGCCGCTCCAAGTTATTTCCGGCGCCCCTGCTGAGGGTGTAGCCCCCTTTGCAGGGCGTCCTCTCGATCACCCCGCAGCGTTGGCGCGTTGCCTACACTATTTTGGAAACCTGGGTACGGCCCTGATAATGGCCTGATTCCAATAACAACAACAGTGATGTACTGTAGTGTATGGGTTGAACTGTTTGCTTGCAGCCCCGGGAGGTCAAGGGCAGTGATGCATGCCAGTGGTCCCAAGTCCCAAGGTCAAATATAAAGAACCAAACTGCATTTTTTGCAATGTATTTACGAAGAATAAATAATGACAGAAAGAAATCAGCCCTCTTCGTAGTACCGTATTTCTATCAACGAATTTAAAAAGGATAAACAAAAACAGAACGAAATCAGCCATCTTGGCGTTATCCGACGCCCTCTTTGTACTTTATTTCTATTTTTGAATCACACATAAATGCCACAAAGCAAGTTCAGCTTGTTTTCATCCCCTTTGTGCGAAAAATGGTTCTTGAATGGAAATCGAAGAGATTTCCCAAGCCTCATCAGCCCAATTCCAAAGATCCCAAGCCAAGTAGCAAATTCCTGAGATCTTGGGGAAAATCCCGAGGTCTGGCAACACTGGTCAAGAGTTCGAATCCAGGCGGGGTCGTACCAGGCACACAATGAAATGGATTCGAAATTCTCAATCTATACAACAAACGAACACTGTGAAGATGTGTCTTTCATCAAAGTGCATCATTACCATTGTACTTGGCCTGCATGCGTCATGAGTTTATATCCATATATGGGTCATATCAAACATAATATGGAACTCGAAAACGGCAACATTATGTGATGACGAGAAATGATAACGGCAACATTATGTGATGACGAGAAATGGTTATATGATGACGAAAATGGTTATGTGATGACGAGAAATGGTTAGGTGACGACAAACCGACGTGCTGATTTGTTGTCAGTACATCGTTTTTCATCACACGACGGTGTGTCGTCACCTTTCTATTTCTCGTCACCTCTTGAGGATCATCACCACTCACTCGCGAAAACGGCAAACCCGCGGAAACGGCAAACCACGTGATCACACTCTATATTAAATAATTACATGATGTAATGCCACACCAAAAAGCTGTTAGCGTTACACGACTATTTGTTGTCACCTCATCGTTTCCGTCATCACACGATGATTTGTTGTCACCTAATCATTTCCCGTTACCCCATCATTTCTCGTCATCACACGACGGTTTGTTGTCACCTGATAACTTATCGTCATTACATAACTATTTCTCGTCATCACATAAACATTTCTCGTCATCATATAACCATTTCTGGTCATCACGTAATGTTGCCGTTTTCGCGTTTCATACAAACAGGGACGTTGCAAGGTCTTTTAAAGTGGGGGCGGCCATTTCGCGGGGGTCCGGCCGGGGGTTGAGGCGATCCGACGGGGTGTTAAGGCCTAAACGAAATCGGCAATGTTGCCAACAACACTTATTTCCTTTTCTTGGCAAAAAAGTGGGGCGGTCATGGCTGCCCGGTCGCCCCCGTTGCAACGGCCTTGATACCAAAGGCTTGAAAGTGGTACCGGCTGCCTACTTAGTGCTTGGTACTCAGCACTGATAGTACGGAGTACCCTAGGATTTTGAATACATTCAGAGTATAACTGGAATCAGTAGAAGGCGGCATCCCACATCTTATGTGCAATGCCTGACACGCACATTGCACTCCATGAAACTATATAATGAAGTGACATTATCACTGAATGGACTTACCCGAGATTAGTAATGAAATGAATAAATTTCAATACTGATCTGGAGCCTAATAGAAATATGGGGTTTTCACTGAGTCAGCCTATTTTTCTTTAGCTTCGGGCAGCAGCTCTACAAATCATGATGTCTCTCCGTTAGTTACAAACGTTCATGTCTCTCCTTCCGTTGGTAACAAACGTTCATATCTCTCCTTCTGTTAGTAACAAACGTTGCAAAATCGACGGCGCTATTACACAAAGAATCTTAGCCTACAAGTAAAGAGTAATCAGTCCGTTCGTTAGTAACAAAGATTGGCCCGCAGCTTCCGAGGTCTGATCGAGCTTGTTAATTCTTTGCAGCATGTATTTTTTGTAGAATTTTCTATTCTGCCCGGAGTTTGGCCTTTAAAAGTATGACAGCCTTTTCTTCAACTATAGTTCTCACTTTAGTTGTCAGTGTACTAATAACTGAAACAGAATATAGGCCTATGTGGTTAAAACACCAGAATTCACTGATTGGCGGATTCTCATCAGATTCGTCTGGAGAAGCTTGGCATGTCAGACTTTTCAAAGTTACTGAATCGACATTGTTTGTCAAAAGGGACATTAGATTCGCCTTTTTACACGATCAGAAACGTCTGATCAGACATTTCTGATCAGATCAATCTGATCGTGTTAACGCTCGACACAGCATCCCACGCTTAAAATTGACCGACTAATAAGTAATGTGTGCAAGATGCATGGTCGTAAGCTTACCAAAATTTCATACTTTATTCAGCAGAATTTACATTTTAAATGGGATTCGAGGGTTCGAGCCCTGGTCGGACTGCCACGTAGTATCCTTTTGCGAGGCACTTTATCCCGCTTGCTCCTCTCCACCCAGGAGAAAATGGGTAACTGCGAGGGTAGCCTAACTTGTTGCGAGTCAGTTCATAGGCCAGAACACGATAGACAGTTTCAACGTACATGTTAAAGAGTACTGGTGATTCGATACCACCTTGGCGGCATCCAGTCTTCACTGGGAGGGACTCTCGGTTATCTCTGATTTTGGAGGTTGTAGCTGTGTAGATCGATTTGATCAGGTTGACCTAGGTGAGAGCGCTCTAACCTCGGGTCCAGGATTTTGAACATCAATCGAGGTGGTATTTTGTCGTAGACTGCACTCAAATCAATGAACCCGAGGAACAGTTCTTCGCCAGAGTTCTCACATTCGCCAGAGTTTTCACATTTTATTCTCACACACCAGTCTCTTTCTGATTGTTCCAGAGTTGGCATTTGTTATTTGTGAATGTGCTTCATATAAGAGAGTGAAAACCGTTTATTTTCTTCCCAGATCTTGAGCATTAATTAGGGAAATAAGTGTAGTGTGTGTATTACGTCTTTGCATGAACATTGTTTGGGCGTGCTCATGTTGTTGCAACTTGGGAGTGTACAAAGAGGACACAAATTCGAGGCTGGGGAGAGGGCATTGAATGTGCATGGAAACGCCGAACAGTGGTGTATTATGGGAGCAAGTCACCAGGCATGAAGTATGTTACAATTAAAAAATTGAGTGGTTGATACATGGATACGAAGGTTACCATACTGGGAGGGGAGAGATGTTCTTCACATAAGTCCTACACCATGACTACTTGACCATTAACGCTCTCAAATATGCATAGACGGAGTGTCACTCTTGCTCTCACCATTATTGGTGTCGGTCGGTGTAGGTATGCACTCTCAGAGTTTTTCATTGCTTAAGTTATTGGACAAAAATAACATACGGTACATTATCTCAATCAGACTGACCAGTACTGCCGGATTTTGACATATTATGGGGTAAAGATGATCTACAGATTATGATTGACAATTTGTGCCTTACTTTTAAAGAATATGGAATGAGCTCTAACGTCAAGAAAACCTAAGTAATGTTGATGAATAAGAGTGGAACACATCAATTAAATATTAAAGCAGATGGAAAAAAGTTGGATCGAGTCAGTGAATACAAGTACTTGTGTCGCTCGATTGAAGGAAGTTCAAAGAAGAATAGGTTTAGCTAAGACGCCGGCCTAATATAACGACGCGCTCCTCGACTAAGTTCTATGGGGATCGTGCATTTGCCTTTGCTACTCCTCACTTATGGAATAGCCTTCCGGACTCTGTTCGCCGGGCCCTATCTGTGCCGGCCACTTTCAAGTCACGTCTCGAAACATCTCTTCTCCCAATATGTTCTGGCAGAAAAAAAATCACTGCTTTTCTGTGTTTGTGTCTGTGTTGGGTTGTCCGTGTACATCTGTGCAGTGTATTTTGTTTTGTCTTCTTTCATTTTGGTCTGTAAAGCGCCTAGAGGCCTCAGCAGAAGGCGCTATAGCAAGTCTTTATTTTTATTATTATTATTATTAGAGGTTCAGCTCTATTGAGGCTAAGGTACGGTATTTTTTACATTCCTCCACTCTAGCTATGAGACCATTCTTTTCTCACATCGAACATGCAATTAATGTTACTAATTTAAACAATGAATTCCCTTAATTTTAATATTAGTATTTAATATTGAAATATTTTAAATATGTAACTTTCACTAAATAACGCGCGAAATAAAGTTACTAATTTCCGAACGACAAAATCATGATATCGAAATTACGGAATTCACACCTATAAATAAATATACATCTATATCTAATCACACCAAACCTCACAAATTCAAATAAGTTGCCGGACCTAGTAGTTACAACAACTCTCGGCATACCGGGGATCGGCTTTTTGTGAGTAATTTTGGGTTTTACTGGTGTTTTAATTTCGGTTATATCTGGCGACGTTACGTTTGGAATATCTGTTGGAAAGTTTCAGGTGGGAGTGGCTTCGTTTGGTGTGGGTTCTGCTATGGGATTTGCTACGAACAGGAATTGGCATGTGGTCTGACGTGGGGTTTGACACAATAGGAATTTGAGGCATACTAATCACTGCACTTGGTTCATACTGCACATCTAATGTTGGCTCTCTACTTGAAATTTGAGCATCCTCGTCATAACGAAGATGATCAGCATGCACATAACGACGATTATTCCCTGGGGTTCTAACTAAATATGTCAGTGGACCCTTAACCTCCACAATATAATCCCAGGTATCCATTTTTCCTTTCCTCCCCTCAAATGTCTGACTTTCACCGGTTGGTATAAATCAAACGACCTAATTTTGGGATCGACGCCTTCTTGGTAGACTTTTTTGAGTTCAGTTATAGTACAATAGTTTCAAAAATAGTACATGGGCCACTTTGTGTTGCAAACTGCTGAACTTGGTATCATACTTCTTGAACATTCCCTTACAAATTTGAACACTGGCTTTTCTGCCAAACCGTTACCAGAGGGATGGTAGGGTGGGAACAGTGTGTGCTTAACAGTTATTTTTGAGAGAAGTTTTGAATTCCTCGGCAATGAATTGTGGTCCATTGTCAGTCACTACCTGCGAAGGAAGACCAAACTGAGCAAACACTGTTCTCACCTAGAAATAGTAGCTGAAGCAGTGGTGCTAGTCATTGGGTTACTTCAAGCCACTTAGAATGATTATCAACCAGCAACAAAAACTGCTGCCCACTGATCTCTGCAAAATCTAGATGAATTCTCTGCCATGGCTCAGTTGCCCAGGGCCTGAGAATTATGGGGGTTTCCTTAGGGGTGCTCTGTTCACTGGAGCAAACTGAACATGACCTTACCGAGTCCTCGATGTCTTGATCCTCGCCTTGCCATCAGACAAAAGATCTCCCAAGAGCCTTTTTCCTAGACATCCCGGGATGACAGTGCAATTCTCCTAAAATATGATTATGGAAATCCTGTAGAATAATAACACGTCTATCCCATAACATGCAACCATTCTCTGATGAAAGTTCGAGGAGTCTTGTCCAAAATGGCTTCAGTTGCTAGCTCATTATCGCAATGATTCGGCCACCCAGACAAGGTACACTCGTATACTTTGCTCAAAACTACGTCTTTACCAGTAGTCTATGCAATTTTATCAGCTGTTGACTGGAAGCTTGAATACGGTAGTAAAAACATAACTTTCATCAGGGTCGATGTTCTCTTTAGTGTCATGCTGCAGCGGCAATCGACTAAGCAGGTCTACATTAGCATTTTGGGTAGATGTGCGATAAACAATCTGATATTGACAACCAGCCACAATTAGCGCACAGCGCTGCACGTGCGCTGCTGCTAAGAATGGTATCGACGATTTCGTACCAAATATGCGAGTGAAGGGTTGGTGATCGGTCACCAAACTTAATTTACGACCACAGATAAAGATTTTACGTACTCCTTCTCTGCTGAAGTGGAGTGCGTGGAGCGTAAACTATAGGACGCTCAAAATCATCACTGTATTGGTGGCTAATGACTGCGCCTACACCATAGGGACTCGCATCAACACTCAGTACCAATGGGTTGCTGGGGTCGTAATGCGCTAAAACTTTGTCACCTGTGAGAAAGCTTTTTGCGTGCGCGAATGCTTGCTCACACTCTTCGGTCCATTTCCAATCGGACTTGTGTTGTAGCAACGCGTACAACGGATGTAATTTTGATGCATAGGTTAGCAACGAATTTGCCACAGTAATTTATAAATTCCCAAAAATGACTTCAGCTCGGAAACATTAGTGGGTCGCGGTGCGCGCAATATGGCTTCGACCTTATCTTGCCCCGGCTTAATGCCGTTGCCACTGAGTACATCCTAGGAAACGAACTTATGGCATGTAAAATTTACATTTGCTTGCATCAAGGCGTACATGGTAGCTTAGAAGAGTACCAGGGGCTGTTTTTACGCCAAAATAAAGACGCTTGGGTGCTAGCAAGCCTTTATGCCTATTCAAAACGAACAACTCTACCGATTTCGCATCCAAGAACAGTCGATTGAAAGCAAGATCAATTACAGAGTAAACTTCGGGTTATGATACTTCCTGAGCCAACTTTGCAAAACAATCTTGCACATTAGGGACTTTATAGCCATCTTTCTCAATACGCATATTGACCTGTTTGTAGTCACCACAGACTCGGACTGCACCGTTGACTTTAGGTACATGGACTGTAGGGACGCACACTCACTGTACATTACTGGTGATATAATATCAGCTTTAATTAACCTATCATACTCTTGATCAACCTTATCAATCATAGAATATGGGACTGGTCTAGTTTTCTGATAGACCGGTTTTTTATTCGGGCATTAATTTTAACGAGGCTGTAAACCTCGATCTACCGAAGCCGAGAAGTACGGTGGTTTGGGAGAATCGATTCGATTCTCGCATTCACCAAATTCTCCAACGGTGAATGGGAGAAACGCGACCCGATTCTCCCATTCACCAAATCATCCAATCGGTGAACGGCGTGGCGCCTTGTTGTTAGGATGCCATGTAAGGAGGTGTAAGGCGCTCCTTCCCTCGCTAGCCTTGGCTGGTTACTCTGAGCAAGTACCAGCAACCCTTTGCTCCCCGGCCTGGGTTACGGCTGAAGCTAGGGAATGCAGCAAGTAGATGGATGTGGAGGACGATGACCTCCAGTTGAAACAAGGGCTTCACATCTCATGACGTCTGGCGGTCGATGCATCATCAACAATCGGCAGAGGTCAACCGCTCTTTTGACATAAGGGCACTGCACGCAGGTGGATGACTGGTGGCACGCCTGTGTATTTTCACCAAAACCATATATATATATATACATATGAACAGTACTATTGATGATGATCATAATACCTCTTTGATCATGGGGTACCCAAGCGTGTCAACTAGGTATACAGCTGGTAACTATACGAGGGAGTACGGTCGGAGTAATGACGGCACGCACCTAAATCCAGCAATGGGCAGTGCGGGCCCGATGTCTCGATCGAAAAGCCGTCTGGATGCTTCTGTGTCGTTTAGTGTCGGTTGCTACAACGTTACCACCCTCAATTATGACTTGGCATCGGAACATCTTGAAGCATGCCTACGAATCTACAAATACGATATACTCGCCATTGCCGAAACTCATCTGACTGGCCAACAAGAAACATGTAATGGTCGCCTCCTACTCTCCGGAAGTGACAAGCACTACGCATGTGTCGGTATTCCCATGTCTCCTAGAGCCAAAGCTTGTATCAAATCAGTATACTACATTTTAAATCGTATGATGGCCGCAAAGTTTACCATGGAAAAAGAAACTCTGTTTTTCATCGCCGTATATGCCCTCACTTCTGATGCACCTGAAGATGTCATTACAGCATTCTACAGTGAACTGCAGAAGTGTATCGATACGTACAAGACCACACATAACATACCTTGTGATTGCTGGCGATCTTAATGCAAAGTTGGGTGACAGCAAAACATGTGCACCCATCCTCGGAAGATATGGGTATGGTGACAAAAATACCAGAAGGTTACATGTTATTCGATTTCTGTTTCGCGAATAATCTCACTGCAGCTCACTCATGGTTCCCGAGCCGTGCAGGCAGATTACTTGGATAGGTCGTGCCGGTAATGCCAAGAACACTATCGATTACGTACTGGTTTCACAGTCATCAAAGAACCTCATATCTTTGTGTCGCTCCTTCGGTGCCTGCTTTGACACAGATCACCGCTTAGTGGTCTGTAACATGAAGATCAAATTTGCAAAACCGATACATCCACCTAAGCAACAACAACGTCCCAATATCCGTGTCCTACATAATGCTGATGTGACGAAGAGACTGCGTAATGCTGTTGCAGCCAAAATTTCGTCTGGTGAATCTCTACATCAGATTGCGAGAACGGTGGATGAAGAAACGATGCATATATGTGAAGTACAGAAGAACACCATCAACCATCCTTACCTGTCTGATATGACCATTCAGCTAATCGAAAGGAAAGAAGAGGCTCGTGGTACATTAACTTTTCATCAACTTCGATCTGATGTGAAGGCTTCATGCAAAACTGATATGGAAATGTGGTTAAACGACACCATTGATAAAGTGAATGACGCCTACAACATCAACGATTCAAGATTTTTTTAGGGCTACCACAAAATAATTGCAAAAGCCTAGATCCCCAGCGGCATGTATAAAAGACAAAGACGGTTGCGTTCTTGAGTCTGCTGAGGATGAGATAAACAGATGGCACGAATATGTGGTAACTTTGTTCAAATCTGAGCTGCTACGACCGCCGTGAACATGTAACAACACCATGCAGTCCGCCCTGTCTCAAAGATACAGCTGATGCTATAAACAAGTTGGAGAACAACAAAGCAACTGGTGTTGACCGAGTGACAGCTGAGGCCCTTAAAGTGATTTCAAAGGATCGCAACACACTGTTAGCTGTTCACGATGCTGTTTGTAAGATATGAACATCCGGCAAGTGGCCACCAACGATGACGGAGAGTGCTCATATTGCGTTGCACAAGAAAAACGATAGAGGTGATTGCGGTAACTACCGGACACTAGCCTTGATCAGTCACGCGAGCAAGATTGGCCTGAATTCGCTCCAAAGGAAACTACAAGAGACAGCTAAAAGAGAGGTACGCCCAACTCAGTTTGGTTTTGTGGAAGGAAAGGGTACTTGTGATGCTATTTACACTCTGAAGGGTATAGCTGGGGCCTATCTCGCAGTGAAACAAGACCTACATGCAGTCTTTGTTGATCATAAAAAAAGCTTTTGACAGTGTCAACCATCTACTAATTCAAAAGCTAACTGTACTTTGTGTCCCATCAGATGTTGTAATGCTTGTGGAAGATCTTTATTACAATGCCAAGGGTCGTCTGCATTGGAAGTCTTTGTTAACTGAAAGTTTTGAAACACCCGTCGGTTTGAGGCAGGGGTGCCCCCTGTCTCCAACGCTGTCCAGCCTCTACACTGAGTGTCTAATGCGGGAATAGTATGCACAAACATCCCACATCACCTCACCAAATGTCGATGGCATAGAGATGAAGGAGGCAAGTTATGCCAATGATCTGGTAATGCTTGCTTTAAATACTGAAGATGCTGAGGCGATGCTGGACATCCTTGGTAACATTTCTGAGCGTTATGGCCTACACATCCACCCAGGTAAAACGGAATACACGGTTTTCAGCAGCACTTTCGACAATCATACAATTTCTTTTCGCGAAATCTCAACCTCCCGTGTGCAGTTGTTCAAGTACCTCGGAGTTACCATTAGTCACGATCTCTCCGACTCAAAAAGAAATCAGTATGCGCATTGGCATGGGAAAGGCTGCAATCCGTAATTGCTCGTACATACATAGTCCACGTGTTAGCAGCGGAACGAAAGTGAGACTGGCTATATGGCAGGCCGTTTGTGCCAACTCAATGATGCAAAAAGTCATTATATCCAAAAAGTCATTGTCCGAAAATCCGATATGTCCGAAAATCAATTATGTCTAAAAAGTCCTTATGCCCAAAAAGTCATTATATCCAAAAAGGCATTATGTCCGAAAATCAATTATGTCCAAAACCATTAAACCGAAATTGTCATTATATCGGTAAACTCATTACGCCCAAAACCATTGTCAGCCATTGTCCTGTCAGATTCTCCCTGTGAAATTGAAGCTGTGCTCTATAAGGGTTAGGCACCAGCCCAGATTGATCACTCCTATGGACTTGGGAGATGAACCATTCTCCCAACCATTCAACCTAACCTTCACTAACCACTGTTAAACAGGGATCCTCTCACCCTGTCCTTCTCCCCTTCCCTTCCCATGGCCCCTCCTGTCCTTTCCCTCCTTTTGTGTGAATTGATCATAGCTTATCTCTATCTTCCTTGCAGATACTTTATGCAAGGTTTCAACAAACCTCTGTTAAACAGGGATCCTTTCACCCCGTCCTGTCCTTTCCCTCCTTTTGTTTGAATTGATCATAGCTTATCACTATCATTCTTGCATATACATTATGCAAGTTTTCAGCAAACCTCTGTTAAACGGGGATTCTTTCACCCCGTCCTGTTCTCCTCCCATCCCTTTCCCGTCGCTTCTCCCCCTGCTGTCCTTTCCATCCTTTCGTGTGAATTGATCATAGCTTATCCCTATCATTCTTGCAGAGTGCAGACACTAAGCAAGTTTTCAGCAAACCCCTGTTGAGCAGGAATCCTTTCACCACGTCCTGTCCTTCTCCCTCTCCTGTCCTTTCCCTCCTTTTGTGTGAATTGGTCATAGCTTATCTCTATCATTCTGGCATATATACATTATGAAAGTGTTCAGCAAACCTCTGTTAAACAGGGATTCTTTCACCCCATCCTGTTGTCCTCCACTCCCTTTCCCGTCGCCTCTCCCCCTGCTGTCCTTTCCATCCTTTCGTGTGAATTGATCATAGCTTATCTCTATCATTCTTGCAGAATGCAGACACATTATGCAAGTTTCCAGCAAACCCCTGTTAAGCAGGAATCCTTCCACCACGTCCTGTCCCTTTCCTGTCCCCCCCCTCCTGTCCTTCCCCTCTTTTTGTATGAA
>JAODUJ010084520.1:0-11674 GCA_027564615.1 Psolus chitonoides | reverse complement strand
CATAATCCCTGCCAAACAATACAATCTGGTTTTAAATCTAAAGGCAAGGAATCACGTAGTCTTTGACTCTTGTTAGACATTATTGAAGTACTTTCATACATTTGATAAACTTGTTACTTGTTTGTATTTTCTTTCAATATTATATACATGTTGTGTATGTCTGTTTTACTATGGGAATTACTTCCTCATTCAGTAGGAGACTATGTGGATGCAAAATTTCATAAAGCAGGAAGAGCTGAATCCAATTTTTTGAATCGGGTTGACACTTCAATTGCATCATTCTATTTTCACTCAGACTATGACGAATGTCAAGTACTAGACGTTTGTGGAGGGCCAGAATGGATGTGTGAGAACTACCCTGGGACCTATGAGTGTGTGTGTGCCGAGGGCTTCCAAATGGATGCTGAGGAAACCAACTGTATTCGTAAGTAAACTGTTCATAGGTGGGAGGGGCTTGACAGGAGTTACATTTTGATAAGTGTGAGGTACCTCTGGGGGAACCAGAGTGGAAATGTCAAAACTACTTTGGGGAGTGTGCTGAGTGCTGGATGCTGAAGAAACTAGAAAATTTGTGAGTATTACAGTGTGAGGAAGAGGGTGGGTGATCTTGATGGATATGAGGTACCCAACGTCTGTGGGAGGGGGCAGAATGGATGTGCGAGAACTACTCCAGGACCTATATGATTGTGTGTGTGTGCTGGAGGCATTCATCTGGATGCTGACGAAACCAACTGTATTTGTGAGTACTTTCTACATATTACAAGGTGTGAGGGAAGAGGGGTGGGTGGCTGTTGATTTTATGAGTGTGAGAGTTACCTGACAATAGTGGTGGGCAGAATAGATGTGGGAGAACTACCCTGGGACCTATCAGTGTGTGGGCTGACAGCTTCCTACTGGATGCTGAAGAAACTAACTGTATTCGTGAGTATCTGTTCATAATCCGAGATGGTAGAGCGGTGAGTGGGTGGGGGTTGATTTTGATGAGTGTGAGGTACCCCACAACAATGGCAGGCAGAATAGATGTGTGAGAACCAGGGATGTAGCTAGGAATTTTGAGTAGTGGTTGAAATTTTTCGAGTGGCGGTTGCGAATTTGACCATCCGGACCTAAAATGGCCTCTTTTTTCACATGTAATGATTTATTGTGGTAATTATCATAGTTGCAGTTCATTTCTAGCCATTTGCAATGCAATTTTGCATCAAAATCTTCAAAAAAATAAATTTGATTTTTTTTTTTTTTTTTTTTTGTGGTCGGCAGGGGGCCTCTAAGACCCCAGTGGTGGTCGGCAGACCCGAGTGGTGCTCAGGGCCGACCACCGTAGCTACATCCCTGGTGAGAACCACCGGTGTGTGTGCTGGAGGCTTCCAACTGGATGCTAGGTGAACATTTGTATTCTGTTCATATTACTAAGTGGGGGTGGTGGAAGAGGGATTAAGGTGGTGAAAGAGGGATGGGGGATGATTTATATGGGTGTAGGGCCCCATGTCTCTAGGAGGAAGCAGAATGAATGTGCGAGTACCACTAATGTATGTATTCACTATAAATGTGTTGAGCTGGACAGGTACAATTGCAAAATTTCAATGAAATATTTTTAAACCTACGACATCTCATTGATATTCAACCATTGGGTATTGAAGTCTAGATATTATAATTTTTTTAAACATTCATAAACAATTATGGCAAGGAATCACAAATCAATTGCATTCTCATTTTTTTTCATAGCCATACCCTCATGCCCTGTGTGTGCTGACAGTATACCAGAAGGTGCGAATGAACTGATCTGCTTATCAGACTTGAGTAAGTATAAAGAACAAATTTGTTTTGGTTTTGGGTTTTTTTCTTGGGGGGGGATTCTGGATTCAGGCTGGCTCATAGGACTAAGTTTAATAGGCATTTATTTATGTTATACTGCACATGTAACTGCAAACATCAACAATTTGTGAGAAAAACACAATATGTTTGCAGTCCATTGCATTCTGGGGATGGATTCACAAAGACGAAGATGTATTAGCACATGCCAATAATGTTAAACGTTCGTAATTACTATTCACAAAAAAAAAAGATACACATCGTAAACAGTTCCAAGTAATAACTGCATTGAGACAGACTGTCAGCCTTTCAGCGATGCATTTATCCTTGACTACATGTGTCCTTTGGAAACATAACAAATGTAATGATCAACAAGCCATCATGCACGCATAGTTTTTGCTTGAATGGCTCCATGCATACTCGACTGAGCAACTGACTTCAGGGATGTGAGACTACCGTTTTAATACGGAATTCCGTTATTTTTTAGGATTGAAGGAATGCTCCGCTTTTTTTTTCATACCGAAAGAACAGAAAAAAGTAGAATAAAATTTTGATCAAGAACAATAGATACCTGCCGCACATGATAGTCAAAGTAGCGCTGCAAACTTCGATATGCAATCATGGTCTCTGTATTTATTGTACTGTACCATGTAAATTAAATAATATGTGCCGCACATGCCTGGTACAGAATAGCACCGCAAATACCGATATCAGTTCAACGTCTCCATGTTGTACTGTACGATGTGACATGGTGAAATTGCTACGATTAATACAGTGTCTAACTTCGTCTAAAACTGCAAGTGCTGTAATGCTATGCTAGCTTCAAATCAGAATAGACAATTTATATCGCTGCAATGAAACTATCATCGTGTGTGATAACCTTCAACGCAACAAATAATTTTTGTTTAACTGCCGGTGATGCAGTATTTTTCCATTGGACAAATATAATAGAGGCGAAAATTTGTGGGGAAAATGCCTGAGAAGTGCTATTTGTGATCGGTTTGGAAGTAAAATTGTTCTTAGTCAGGACTTAGCCTAGCTGCATCGTTACTAGGCAGTATGTGGTAGCCTAACGTTAGGATACTGTGTACATTATATGTGTAGGCTACACATTGTTATGTATGGCCTGAGTTAGGCTATGTAAGCCTTATTTATTGGACAGATGTAATGTAATGGGAGGTGAAGGGCAGAAATTAGTGTAAAGCTGCATGGTAACTATGGGGTTGCCTAACGTTAGGATACTGTGTACATTATAGGTGTAGGCTACACATGTGTTATGTAGCATATATGACAGTCTAAAATGAATGAATTGTTTTCACTAAAATGGTATTTTCTGGTGCATGAGCATACTCTAGGTAATGAATGTGATAGCTCCATTTTGCATCTCAGCTCCCTTCCCTTAAACCCCTCCTCCAGGACGGCGTTCACCCGTACATTGGATATATTTTCAGCTTTTTTTTCGACCCTCACTTACATCCCTGTCATAGCAGTATACCCCTACAAGACTACACTAATACACCATCACTTCAGTAGATTGATTACACTGATTCATGTACATTAACCGGCGTAGCTACATCCCTATTAATAGCACTAGCCCTACAAGACTACACTAATACACAATCACCTCAGTAGATCACACTGATTCATGCCCATCAACCGCCATAGCTACATCCCTGTTAATATAGCACTAGCCCTACAAGACTACACCAATATGCAATCACATCAGTAGATTACACTGATTCATGTACATCAACTGGCGTAGCTACATCCCTGTTAATAGCACTAGCTCTACAAGCTACAATAATACACGATCACCTCAGTAGATTACACTGATTCATGCACATTAACCGGCATAGCTACATCCCTGTTCATAGCACTACGAGACTACACTAATACACAATCACCTCAGTTGTAGATCACACTGATTCATGCACATTAACCGGAATAGCTACATCCCTGTTCATAGCACTAGCCCTACAAGACTACACTAAATACACAACCACCTCAGTATATTACACTGTTTCTTGCACATCAACCATCAAAGCTACATCCCTGTTCATAGCACTATCCCTACAAGACTACACTAACACACACCCACCTAAGTGGATTACACTGATAAGTCTTTTAACCCATGGCTGGCATTAAGCAGAGGGGAATTTGCGCAACAATGGCCGAGAGGAGGCCTGAGTCTGTCTGTCCCTTTTGTTTGCAACAACCTGGCGGCATCACGCTCCAGTACCCCTGTATCCCCATGCTTGAAATTTGTGACACCTACTGGCAGCTCCGAGCTGTGCATGGCCAGGGGAAGAGGTAGGGTCACATGTGACCCAGACATGGTCCGAAGGGTTAAAGGGACAATTTGTGACACCTACTGGCAGCTCCGAGCTATGCATGGCCAGGGGAAGAGGTAGGGTCACATGCGACCCAGACATGCTCTAAAGGGACAATTATCCTCATGCACATCATTGAGATGAACATCTTCTCATCTTAACATTTATGTATTTATATTGGCTAATTTTGTAACTCAGATTGGTGCTATCAATTAATTATTCATATTTCCTGATAGGTCTTCCCCCACAAATAATCGGAGTTGCTCCAGAAAAGGCTATCAAGCTGACCATGAATGACCTGATGAGAGACAAGTTACGAAAGCCTGATGGCACCATCATCTTACCAGGGGAAATATTTGGTGGTTGTGTTGTGAGTTCTTGAATTCAATAACTTTTCTTGTATTCAATTGTATGGTGTATTCATCAACCATTGCATCTGCTGCCTATCACTTCACTGTGTAGAAAGTCATCTAAGACCAGTTTTAAATCCACGATTAAAGACTGGCTGTTAAATGTTCCATTGTTAGTAAGGAAAATTCACTACAGTTATTGGTTTGTTGTGTGAAAAATGCTATATGAACAATGTTTGTGTAATGTCATCACAGACATTGTATGGGGTTAGGAGAATTGCTGTCGGAACATTAACATGTGAGAAAATGATTAATGTTATTGTTCGGAATAGAAATGAATGGTTTGTGAATGGCACTCGTGAATAGAAGATTTTGCCTCGGTCCGCTCAAACTTCTATTATGTGTCATCCTGGTCTTAATTCTACAACAAAGGCCCACACAAGTATTTTATAGTATAGTACAGTGCAGTATAGAAAAGTACAGTGTAGTGTGATATAGTACAGTGTAGTGTAATATAGTATATTATAGTATAATACAGTGTAGTATTTTACAGTATAGTGTAGTAGTACAGTGTAGTATTGGCCTACATCCATCTAATCAAACCATGGATGTACCCAGAGGTACAACTGGGAGAATTTTCTTGAGGAGGACATATAATTGCCAATGTAGTGTGATGGTCTTTCATTCCCATACTCCACCAGTATTCAGCAGCAAGAAAATGTCAGTATCACCAGCAGGGCACAGTCTCATGGCCGGACATAGAGCACATAGTGAACTCGGACAGTAACCACAGAGGTCACCCATCTAAGCACCTTAATGTTGTGTATGTTGTTATACACATGGCTGGATAAAGGCAATCAAAATAGTGTTGTGCCCAAGGACACAACATAGAAGCTGACTCTGAGATCCTTGGATCAGAAGTCATTATAAGAAAATAACATGGTAACAGACCTATAAATAGGTACTATGGACGACATCAAACCAGTCATTATTAGAAGATATTATGGTAACAGACCTATAAATAGGTACTATGGACGACATCAAACCAGTCATTATTAGAAGATAACATGGTAACAGACCTATAAATAGGTACTATGGATGACATCAAACCAGTCATTATTAGAAGATAACATGGTAACAGACCTATAAATAGGTACTATGGACGACATCAAACCAGTCATTATCAGAAGATAACATGGTAACAGACCTATAAATAGGTACTATGGATGACATCAAACCAGTCATTATCAGAAGATAACATGGTAACAGACCTATAAATAGGTAGTATGGACGACATCAAACCAGTCGTTGTCCATCAGAATCTCAGCATTTGTGTGGTTTATGGCAGGAAGTGAATGAAATTAAACTTGTAAATGGATTCTATGAAGGCCTTAGTTTCAACAATATTCCAAGTAAACAGCTAGTCAAATTTGGGTTAAATGTTTACTGCTTGTCAACATGGCTTAATGCTCCATGGAGTCAGTCCACCATTTTGAGTTTGATTTGTACCTTGTCCAATATCTTTGTGTATAGTAGTTTATTATCTAGGTCTCCATCAGTCTTACAAGACTATAGATGTACTCTAAGGCACACCTGTGATCTTTGTGTATAGTAGTTTAATATGGGCCTCCATCAGTCTTACAGGACTATGGAAGTACTCTAAGGCACACATGGGATCTTTGTGTATAGTAGTTTATTATAGGCCTTCATCAGTCCTACAAGACTATGGAGGTACTCCAAGGCACATTTGGGATCTTTGTGTATAGTAGTTCATATAGGCCTCCACTCAGAGGACTATGTATGTACTCTATGGCACACCTGGGATCTTTGTGTATAGTGAATTAATATAGGCTTCCATCAGTCGTACAAGACTATGTATGTACTCTACCACACACCTGGGATCTCTGTGTATAGTAAAATGATATAGGCCTCCATCAGTCTTACGAGACTATGTATATACTCTATGGCACACCTGGGATCTTTGTGTATAGTAGTTTAATACAGGCCTTCATCAGTCTTACAGGACTATGGATGTACTCCAAGGCACATCTGGGATCTTTGTGTATAGTAGTTTAATATAGGCTTCCATCAGTCTTACAGGACTATTGATGTACTTACTCTAAAGGCACACATGGGATATTTGTGTATAGTAATTTGATATAGGTCTTCATCAGTCTCACAGGACTATGGATGTACTCTAAGGCACATCTGGGATTTTTGTGTATAGTAGTTTCGTATCGGACTCCACTTGGAGGACTATGTATGTACTCTATGGCACACCTGGGATCTTTGTGTATAGTAGTTTAATATAGGCCTCCATCAGTCTTACAGGACTGCGGATGTACTCCAAGGCACATGTGTGATTTGTGTGTACTGTAGTTTAGTATAGGCCTCCACTTACAGTACTATGTATGTACTCTACGGCACACCTGGGATCTTTGTGTACAGTAAATTAATATAGGCCTCCATCAGTCTTATGAGACTATGTTTGTACTCCATGGCACACCTGGGATCTTCGTGTATAGTAGTTTAATATAGTCTTCCATCAGTCTTACAGGACTATGGAGGTACTCTAAGGCACACCTGGGATGTTTGTGTATAGTAGTTTAATATAGGCCTCCACTTACAGGACTATATGTACTCTATGGCACACCTGGGATGTTTGTGTATAGTAGTTTAATATAGGCCTCCATCAGTCTTACACGACTATGTATGTACTCTATGGCACACCTGGGATCTTCGTATATAGTAGTTTAATATAGGCCACCATCAGTCTTAAATATAAGATTATAAATGTACTCTAAGGCACACCTGGGATCTTCGTGTATAGTAGTTTAAAATAGGCCTCCATCAGTCTTACAAGACTATGGATGTACTCTAAGGCACATCTGGAATATTTTGTGTATAGTAGTTCAATATAGGCCTCCATCAGTCTTACAGGACTATGGATGTACTCTGAGGCACATCCGTGATCTTTGTGTATAGTAGTTTAATATATAGGCCTCCATCAGTCTTATAAGACTATGGATGTACTCTATGGCACACCTGGGATTTTTGTGTATAGTACTTTAATATAGGACTCCACTTACAAGACTATGGATGTACTCTAAGGCACATCTGAGATCTTTGTGTATAGTTGTTTAGTATCGGCCTCCACTTGGAGGACTATGTATGTACTCTATGGCACACTGTGTATAGTAGTTTAATATAGGCCTCCATCAGTCTTACAGGACTATGGATGTACTCCAAGGCACATGTGTGATTTTTGTGTATAGTAGTTCAGTATAGCTAGGCCTCCACTTACAGGACTATGTATATACTCTACGGCACACCTGGGATCTTTGTGTATAGTAAATTAATATAGGCCTCCATCAGTCTTACAAGACTATGTATGTACTCTACGGCACACCTGCGATCTTTGTGTATAGTGAAATAATATAGGCCTCCATCAGTGTTACAAGATTATGTATATAATCTATGGCACACCTGGGATCTTTGTTTATGTATAGTAGTTTAATATAGGCCTCCATCAGTCGTTCAAGACTATGAATGTACTCTAAGGCACATCTGGGATCTTTCATGTGTATATAGTAGTTTAATATAAGCTTCCATCAGACTTGTAAGTGGAGGCCTATATTAAACTACTATACACCAAGATCCCATGGCTTCTCAAACTTTTATCATTAAGACCCCCCTCTTGCCCTCCAAGCTAAGCTGCGACCTCCTTCCAATTTTTTTTCTAAGCAGAGAGATGTTGTAATAATCCGGTGAAATTTAGCCTAGCCCATCTGCCCGGTGTCAGCCTTGATATCACGTCACCAGGTGTTTTTGGCGGCCCCTTTTTTCTTTGCCCGTGGGTTTCACGACCAGTGGCGCCGCCAGGGGCCCAGGGTTGGGGGCACCAACCCAAATCGAGTTGTGATCCAAAAAACGGCTAAATGCGCGCGGAGTGCACCAAATTTTCCAAGTGGCTACTGCATTCAATCATCAGCTCAAGAAACACCACGTAACACAACAAAGAAAAAAGCCCACAACTGTGCGCGAAGCGCATGAAAACTTTTAGGTTATCCTGTTCGATGTTTGGGTTATAGGCTAATATAAACGGCACGTTCAGCACAAGTGACCTCACCACTGAGACAAAGAAATAGCACCATTGTGCTCGCAGCGCGCGAACATTTTTAGGTCATCGTGTCCGATCTTTTGGTTATATATATTTTAACAGCACATTCAGCACAAGCGACACCACATGACAAGACAAACAGCTGAAAACCATAGAACGGAACGCGCAAAATTTTGTATTAGGTTGATCGTGTCTGATATTTGGGTTATAATATAAATGGCACAGTCAGCACAAGTGACACCACAAAACATACAAATAAAGAGAAAGCCTCTGCATGCGAACCGCGCGAAAAAATGGGTGGTCATGTCCAATCTTTGGGTTATAATATAAATGACACATTCAGCACTAGTGACACCACATGACAAAACGAACAAAGCAGAACACCACTGCGCGCGAATCGCGTGAAATTTGTTTGGGTTATGTCCGATCTTTTTGTTATGGGACAAAATGTAAACATCGCTAAAAAATAGCCGGAAATGTAGCTTTTGTTTTAACAAACATCTGATTGAAATACTTCAGACTTTACCAAAGACACTCGGACACGATTTGCAACCCCCCTAATATTTGTTGCGACCCCTTTTTGGGTCGCCACCCCCACTTTGGGAACCGTTGCCTTAGAGTACATCCATAGTCTTGTAAGTGGATGCCTATATTAAACTACTATACACAAAGATCTCAGGTGTGCCTTTGAGTACATCCATAGTCTTGTAAGTGGATGCCTATATTAAACTACTATACACAAAGATCTCAGGTGTGCCATGGAGTACATCCATAGTCTTGTAAGACTGATGGAGGCATATATCAAACTACTATACACAAAGATCCCAGGTGTGCCATAGAGTACATATAGTTCTGTAAGTGGAGGCCTATAATAAACTACTATACACAAAAATCCCATGTGTTCCTTAGAGTACATCCATAGTCTTGTAAGACTGATGGAGGCCTATATTAAACTACTATACACAAAGAGTACCGTTTATAATCTCTGGTTTATAAACAGCACAATGGCACAAAGGAGTCCACGTGACAAAACAGGTACTGTTTGCAGAGCAGGCAAACATTTTGGGTTGACCGATCTTTGGGATATGGACGGCACATTCCACACATGAAACCAGATGGCATGGCAAGACAAATTCAATAGGTTGTGAAGCAATCTTTGTTGCTGACAAAATCATAAAATATGTTCCGATAAATTCGGACAAGTTTGGCCACCCACCTGAATTTTTGGCGACCAACTTTTGGGTCGTGACTCATACGTTTGCAATTAGTCACTGAAGAGCATGTACACAAGAGTAAGAAGAGGAAAAGCAGATGGTGGTGAATGAATCATATCAGAGAATACAGGAGCATCAGCCAAATGGTGGTGGATTGATGATATCAGAGAATACAGGAGCATCAGCTCTGTTCTAGTAATCTAGGATTCCTGGGGGTAATTGTGAAAATACTGTTGTAAAGATGTATACTATGGTGCTTTGGTGTATGTTTCTGTTGATGTAGGTTATTTGATGAATCTTGTTTTGTTTTAAAGGCTGGTGCTTCACAGGTGGTGTTCACTAATCCACTGGAGATCGTGAAGATCAGGTTACAAGTAGCTGGAGAGATCCAGGGAGGACCCAGGGTCAGTGCAATCTCTGTCATGAGGGACCTGGGCTTCTTTGGTCTATATAAGGTGAGTAATATTGTTTGTGGTAGTAGGGGAAGGTGGGAAACAAATGTCTGAGTGTTTACTCCCATCCCATCCCCACCACTTTATAGGTTACAAGTAGCTGGAGAGACCCAGGGTCAGTGCAATCTATGTCATGAGGGACCTAGGTTTCTTTGGCCTATACAAGGTGTGTAATGTTGTTTGTGGTGGTTGGTATTCACCCTCCTTCCTAAGGGGACAGGACAGATGTATTCATGGGGACTCCCACATCACCCCAATCCCTTGTAGCCCACTCCTTGTAACCCACCCTCATATCCCCCTCCCCTCAAAACCCGCCCCTCAAAGCCCGCCCCATCACTCAAATGACACTGGAAGCTAGAGAGATTCAGACTGGGCCTAGGATCAGTGCAATCTCTGTCATGAGGCACCTGGGCTTCTTTGTTTGGCCTCACATTTTTTGGGGTATCATCCATTATGGTAGCGGGTAGGAGAGGAAATGTCTGAGTGCTGGCCCATCCACCCCACCCACATAGCCCACCCCGGGCCTAATATGTCACTGGTAGCTGAAGAGATTCACACAGGGCCCAGGGTGAGTGCAATCACTGTCATGGGGTACCTGGGCTTATAAAAGGTGAGTAATATCACACTGTGGTAGTGGGGTTCCCCACCCCACCCCACCCCTTATGGCCCATTGTGGTAGTGACGGAGTGGAAATGTGTGCATTTGGAGAAGGATAATACTCACACATCTAATGGTATTTGGGGCAAAAAACATTTTTGAAATGTAGTTGCTCTTCTACATTAATGGCCATGGGTACAATATCAACATATAACATCTATCATTTAAAGTAATAAGACAATCAAATCGTGTTCTTGTTGGTTCCTTGTGAAGCAAGAGGAACCTATGCAGTCAGGTTGTCGTATATGTGTGTGTGTCTGTGATGCCACCGTGGGTACGTGATAACTCAATGACAGATCAACCGATAATTGTCATACTTGGTGTATAGATGTATAACAGTGCGAAGGTGTGCCCCATTGTTTTTGGTGGACATCAAAGGTCGTCTGGGGTCAAGAGAGGCCAAATAATGAAACACTTGTAAACACCATGATTTGATAGGGAAAACCTCAATTGAGCTTATACTTGGTATGTGTGTTTATCATAAGTAGTAGAAAAATTGGAGGTCTTGTGGAGGCCATCAGGGGTCATTTGAGGTCAAGTTATGGATTAAACACCATAACTTGATAGGGAAAACTTCAATTAAGCTCACAATTGGTATGTGTGTTCATCTTAATTAGAAGGAAAAGTGGAAGGCATTTGGAGGTCATCAGGGGTCATATAAGGTCAAATTTTAGATGAAACACCATAATGATAAATAATAATGATAATGATAGAGATTTATATAGCGCATTTACACATATAC
>JAODUJ010084409.1:0-11674 GCA_027564615.1 Psolus chitonoides | reverse complement strand
ATATATATATATATATGAGTTTATGATACATGTTATTCTACATTTTGATAAATTCATTCTTTCTATTAGTTTGGTAATTTAGTTTGTTAATTTATCAATCCGAAATAATTTTTCCAAAGTTCTGGACATACTTTTAACTATTTTACCCTAATATTAAATTAAACTTCAACCAATCGAGTCCAGAATAGGCCTATGTTTTTGACAGTTCTGAATTGGTACCTATTGCTGCCTTGCTTGGTGCGAAGCGGTAAAAGGTTGAAGTAGGGACGTTAAGTATGCTGTCCTCGGGGCGTGAGTTGTGAGTTGAGTTGTGCCCTCGTGGCGTTAAACGGCAATTGTGCCAGTGAATCGTGTATATAATTACTAGTAGAAAAACAACAACAAAAAAACAGATTTTCGAAGATTTTGCAAACTATTAAGAAATTCAGTATTCACTACATGTATAACTTCCTAGAAAACTATCGAATTCGTGATAAATCTATTAGGACTAATAGGCAATATCAAATAAATGTGCTAATATTAATAATAATATACTGTAAGCCATTAAACAAAACAAGATTTTACAAAGTAAAGTCAAGCTTTAAACCTCGACTAGAATCATCCGAATCCTGTTTATCTTGATATCAACTTTCAAACAAATATCGAGCTTGTGATCACATATATCAAGACTAAGCAATATCAAATCAATGTGCTTTTTTAATTTGGTTTTTATGAGCCTAATAAGAACAAGTAAAAATAAAGTGCTTGAGAAAAGAACCCAAATGCTTTGAAACTTGATCAAAATATTGATATCAACTCTCAACCAAATACTGCTTTCTGTAGTTAGACTACGTTTTCATTAACGATATAAAATAATAATAATAGAAAAAAATTAATAATAATACTACTAATGAAAAATAAAAAAATAATAATACTAATACTACTACTACTACAAATAATAATAATATTTGTTTCTTTTCATTTTCATTTTTATTGCCATGATCTCATATATAGTACATACATACATACATACAAAATAGGAATACAACACCAATAACATCATTGTTCTCATGCTAACGCTCGTTCAAGAGCGCTTCACAATTACATGAAAAAGACAAAACCCCTAAAATATTGTTATTAACATGAAATGAGCGCAGCTTGATTATTACGATTAACTATCAATATCAGATTAATAAAAACAATTATCAATGAATACTAAATGTTAATTTTGTTATAAGACACTACAAACTATACCATGTATTATGAAAAAAATTAAATATATACTTAGACATATTAGAAACATTCTATAGATTTACAGTGAAATTTCTAAAAGAGGTGAGTTCCAAGTACTTTCTTAAAAGTTGCTAATGTTTTGGCATCACGGATATTTTCTGGCAGTGCTTTCCAAAGCTTGCCAGCAGCAAAGTTTTAACGCCACTTTTATCAAAAGTGGTTATTTTTATTTCAGGTGTGGTTAGGCATTTTTTCTTCAAAAATGGTAAAAAAAATCAAAAGTAGTAATTTTTCCATAACCGGTGATTTTTTTTCTCTCAAAAGTGGTTATTTTTTCAAAACCAGTCATTTTTTCTTCTCAAAAGTGGTAATTTTTTTCAAAACCGGTAACTTTTTTTTTCAAAAGTGGGTATTTTTTTCAAAACCGGTAATTTTTTTTTCAAAAGTGGGTATTTTTTTCAAAACCGGTAATTTCGAAAAGGAGTTTCTACAAAAATTTACCAGTTTGGAAAAAAAATAAAAAATAAAAAAACGTTTTTTTTTTTTCAAAAGTGGTTGTTTTTTATTTCAATTGTGGTTAGACGGTTTTTTCAAAAATGGTCATTTTTTTTTTCAAAAATGGTCATTTTTTTTTCAAAAGTGGTAATTTTTTCAAAACCGGTAATTTTTTTCTTCAAAAGTGGTAATTTTTTCAAAACCTGTTTTTTTCTTCAAAAGTGGTTTTTACAACCGGTACTAAATTACACAAGACATTTCTTTTGTGATAACACTCGTCTTCAGCATGAAATGAACATCAGGTAAAGCCTGATATACTCAGGAAAATGGAATTAAACGAGGAGAGAGAATATCGTGTGTTTGAACTGGAAAACTTTAAACCAGCAATCAGAGTTTGTTTCAGACTTCTGTTCGTTTCCTCCCACATACCTAAATATCACTACAGTTAGTAGGTAGATGAGTCACGTTCAGTTCGAGAAAAGGTGTTTTTTTTTCTCGCGAAAAACATAGGGGGGCGACCGCCTGCCTTGCCCTCCCCGTGGCGCCGCGCCTGCGTACAGTGCGAGATCTATTTGAGGTTTCGTCTTTGGTTGATATAGTCGGAGACTGCAGTGATGCCAAGAATTTTGTAATTTTGTGCGTTGGAATAGAGAAATTCGAAATCGCCAGAGTAGTTGCCGTGGCCGCGACGTTCGCACCTATTTTTGACGCATCGGCGCGCAAAACGGTTCCATGCGACGTCGAGCTTTGCGGGGTTGTCTCGAGTGCAATTCAACGTGTCATCGTTGTAGCATAGGCGTGACCTAACATATGTATTCAGGAATTTGCCTCTGGTATTGGGTCTTATTCGGTAGTACTACAGAACTGAAGAAGTTGTTGCGAGCCCAACACAAAGTGGATTGCTGTAAGCGAAGGTACATACCAAATCACCAGTCAAAGAGGATGCTACACGTTGTATCATATCGTGCGCCAAACTAGTTATATATTCCTTATTTCAGGCTTAGGTCTTCACAACTTGGTATCCGTTTGTTGGCGCAAAACGTTGGAATTCACTTCCGACTGATATTATAGTGTGTAAAACTTCGAATACACAAAACAAAACGATTTAAAGGAGCATAAACTGATAGAGAATTTTGACATGCTCTGCTATCTTTCAATGAGAACCGTTTTATGTTGTTGCTTTCTCTCAAACACGTTCTAATTTTGTGTAACACCAACTGTAGGCGGCGTTTCCTATATATTAGCATGTTTGCCTCTTGTGTCAGTCGTAGAATGTGTCTGCTGATATGGTATGTGTATATCAGCCTTATTTCCATTTCGAATACACTGAACACTACATGAAGTTGTTTGAATTGTCCTCGATTGAAAATAGCGGCTATACAGCACATGACATTAGCATATTAGCTGAGCGCCGACCAGATAAGGAAATTCGTCAAATAAATTCTTTTCTTCCCCACAACTCACGATTTTAGCCCGGAATTCGACTGGCTATACTATTTTTTCCAGCTATCCTTGTCTATCAGGATGATAATTCACTTAAATGATTTTTCAAGTTGAAAAATCTAGGTTTCTTACTTTTTGTCAACGCAATATGCTCCTTTACAGATTATCTTACTACAAACTATCATTGACTTGAATATTCGTTAATTGATATTCATTCTGTACTCTTTCTCTTTTGGTATATACTGTATTTATTTTGTATTATATTTGTAAAGGGTCAATGTGAATAAGCATAGCCGAGCTTCTTGTTGTTACTCCTCAATCTCTATATTTTCTTGTACATATAACCAATTTTGTTGTATACTTGTAAAAGAGATTGATTTTTTTTATGAGTTGAATTGAATTGATATCATAATGGCATCTAACAGTACTAACTTAGATAAATATGTAGCTTACCCAATAAGTAATAATAGAACCAGTAAGTTTCTGTAATGATCAAGCAAATTATCGTTACTGGTACCCAAATCGTATTTGCGGGTATACCATCCTGTTATATGTTGTGTATACCCTCTAGCCTTACTTTAGGTAACAATTATTAGAATAACTAATATTATATTAACTACGGTACTAGTGGAACAACTATTAGTGAACGAGTATACCCATCATTTTTCGCATTTCACCCTCTAGTCGGAGCAATAACATATCGGCACTCTTCACATACAACAACAACAACAACAACTCGCTATAGCGCTTACTGCTGGGGCCTCCAGGCGCTTCCCAGACCAAAAGGGAAAAAAAGACAAAACAAAAAACACCGCACAGATGTAAAAGGACAGCCCAACAAAGACACAAACACAGAAAGCAGTGAACATTAATCTGGCAATAAATGTTGAGAGAAGAGATATGTTTTGAGACGCGACTTGGAAGTGGCCACAGACTGGGGCCCAGCGAACAGAGTCCGAAAGCTATTCCATAAGTGAGCAGCCAAGGAAAATGCACGATCCCCATAGAAGTCAGTCGAAGAGCTCGCAGTTATATTAAGCCGGCGTTCAGATGCTGACCTGCCTGAGAGCTCCGGGAGACACATACCGCTGAACAAGTTCTGAAATGGAATTATGAGCCATACCACTGATAGCCTTATAAGTGAGAAGAAGAATTTTAAACATGAAAATTATTAACATAAAAGTTGGCAAATTATGCATTGTTTATATTTTTTAAACAGAATACTGCATCACAGATATATTTTCCTCATATTGCAGATCTTCATTCCTATAATTCATACATCATTGCGATAACCGCTTGGACGTTAGTTGGAAGCTCACCCCCTGCGACTACAGTGATCCAAGCTCACGAACGACCAAGTATACCTTAGTTTCTTTTGTAGCCTAGTTTTAATCTCTTCCATCCTTCTGGGGGGGGGGGGGGTAAGTTGAATTTAGTTCCGTTGGAGAAGCATTTTTAATAGATTGCCTCAAATGACTTGCATGTGATTGCCGAACTCAATATTTTGAACACAGATTGTAGCTATACCTTCTAAGGATCACCCAATGTTGGCTTATATCGTCAAAGATTGAAACTGAATAAGCATTTTGCCTAACATTGCATACCATATTATGTTGCATTTTGACTAGCTTTCATCGTCATCCGTTTTATATATCTGTGAGTAAAGAAACATCTATAGTGGAAACTAGTGTGGAGAGGCCCTGAGGCTGCGACTCCTTATTCATAGCGAGTCATTTTTCTGATGATTATTTGGACGCAACGTGGCCACCCAATGACCTGTCACATAAATTTCCGTTTTATTTACGATATGTACATGAGAGTTAAAAGTACATTGCTGAAAGAACCAAGAAACAGACTGTCAAGTCAACACGCGAAACGAGTGTTGGTTCGAGTGGATAGCCAGCCCTATAAATATGATACTTCTCAATACTCAACTCCTTATCTTCCCAGCTGTTGGTTTTTTTTGTTGAAGATTTGCTTTGAAGATATACTCACATAGTTTATAACTCCTCCTTCAGCTGCAAATAACAGCACTGCTTGCACTGGTATTGTTTTGTTACAGTGGGGATGTTTTTTTTTCTAGTATTCACCTCTTTAACGGAAGAAGTGTTACCCTCCCCTCCCGTCTTTGAAAGATGGTGCAAAAGCTATTCGAAATATACCCTGTATTGTCTATTGAAATATTATGTAACTTTACTCTTTTGCAGTTAAGTCTGGAAGAAGGAAGCTCCCGATTGTTTTCTGGCTGCTTATATCTTTTTGTACCATAGTTGCTATAGGGGTACTGGGAAGATGCTGCTGTATGATGAAAAGTAAGGTGATGTCTGATCATCTGCCAGAGCCCTATATTCTACCAGAAGCTAAGGTTTGTAGTTATTACATCCAACTCATGCTATCTAGCGTGATAAAAAGTAAGGTCATGTCTGATCATCAACCAGAGCCCTACATTCTACCTGCAGCGAAGGTTTGTGTTAATTTATAATATCCAACTCATGTTATCTAACGTGATGAAAAGTAAGGTCATGTCTGATCATTTGTCAGAACCCTATATTCTACCAGCAGCTAAGGTTCGTGATAAGTTATTACATCCACCTCATGTTATTTAGCGTGATGAAAAGTGAGGTCATATCTGATCATTTGCCAGAACCCTATATTCTACCAGCAGCTAAAGTTTGTGAATATTGATTACATCCAAGTCCAAATCATGTTATCTAACGTGATGAAAAGTACAGTCATGTCCGATCATCTACCAGAGCCCCATATTCTACTAGCATCTAATTTGTCTATATCCCATAGCTTGAGGGCGGTTGGAGCGACATGATGACATGACACAAGTTTTCCACAATTCACGATCTTCAGCTGTTCTCATGAGATGGTTGAAGTCCATCCCAGTCCAGGTTTTCATGTTGTCAGTCCAGGTTTTACCCGGTCTGCATCTCCTTCGTACCCCATATGTCCCTCCTTGCAATATAGTGTTTGCCAGGCTGTTCTTCCGCCTAATTACATGACCGAACCACTGTAGTTCCCTTCTTTTCACCACTGAAGGGGGGGGGAACTGTTCCTCTATGAAGCTCTCCAATATTTGCCATACGTGCTTGTTCGTGGTGTGCGAAGTAGAATGAATCTGGAGAAGTCTCCGGAACAGTTAATTTCGGAAGCATTTATTCGCTTTTCCATCTCAGCATGTAAAGTCCACGTTTCACACCCATACAAGAACAATGTTGTTACCAGTACTCTCGGGAGATACAATCTTGTTTTCATAGTAATGTTCTTGTCCCTCCAGATGGGCTACATATTTGCCAGTGAAGATGTTGCAACTGCGATTCTGATTTTTATCTCTTGCACTGATTTTGCATCATCCGTGATTGTTGCCCCTAAATATTTGAACTGAGCCACTGTTTCAAGTTCTTGACCGCCGATGTATACCGTTACTTCTTTGACAAATGAACCCATTTTCATGACCTTGCTCTTCTCAGCACTGATTTCCATGCCAAGTTGCTTTGCACTCTCTTCTAGTCTTCATGTCATCTGCAAATCTTAGGTTGGTACCGTAATAGTTTTTCCTCTAACACTCACTGTTCCCGCATGCCCATCAAGAGTTTCCATCATGATAATATTCCAGGAATATAATGAACAATGTTCGTGATACCAGACATCCTTGCCGGACTCAACTCGGGTGCGGAACCACTCGCTGATTTCATCTCACATTAGGACAGCACTCTTGGACGCTTGATACAGGGCCTCGATTGTATACAATCACCTTGCTGATGTTACTTCCTCAGTATCTCACACATTCCATCTTGCCAGACCTGGTCAAAAGCTTTCTTGAAGTCGATGAAGTTATAGAAAAGTGGTTTCTGATTCGTACGATATTTCTCATTCAGTAGCCGGAGATGAAGATTTGCTCTACTGTGCTGCGTCCTTCCCTAAATCATGCTTGTTCCTCTGCTATTATTCTTTCTGCTTGTGATTGAAGTCTGTGTATAATCACTCGTAGGAGCATCTTGCTCGGGTGGCTGATCAGGCTGATGGTTCGGTAGTTGCAAGAAGACTTAGAGTTGCCTTTTTATGGAGGGGGATGATGATTGATTTTGTCCACAAAATGATGTCCATATTTCATTGCAACGTCTGGTATGGGCCTCAACTGTTCTATGTCCCCCATTCTTCAGCATCTCTGCAGACACATTGTCAATTCCTGGAGACTTCCCATCTTTAGGGCTTTCAATAGCTTCTTCAACCTCTGTATTAAGAATGTGTGGGTCTTCTTCTTGTTCAGCATTTGCTATTCCTCTCCAGATATCTAACAGGTTCTGATCTGCTGTCAGCTGATAATTGTTGAGCTCCTCAGGGTACCGTATTCCTTCCATCTGCTGGATATTGACCTTCTTTCCGTGAGAATGTTGCCATTTTGTCTTCTACTACAGTTGCCCTGGCTCAGTTCTTTTATTGAGTAAGGTTTTTGATTGTTTGAAAAGCTGCTGCTGTGTTGTTGCAATTTATATTAGTGTTGATGGTGCTGCATTGGTCTTTAATCCATTGCTCCTTGGCTTTTTTGGTCATCTTCTTTATCTCTTTATTGATCTTGTTGTAGTCAGCATGCATGGTCGACATCACTTACAAAGCGTTTCTTTTTTAGCTTTCTATGCGTCTATCACATGCATGCACCACCTCATCTGTCATCCACTTCTGCTTCTTCTTTCGTGCTCTTCCCAACACCTCTTCTGCAGTATTAATGAAATTCTCATTGAGCTGGTTATTGAAACTCTCTATATTTGTGTGAGCTACTAAGAGTTGAGCAAATTTACCCCCTATTCTTGCCTGGAACTCAGAAGCAATGTTTGGAACTGGAGGCAGACTTTTCGAAGTTATATGTTGTAGAGCAATCAAATACAAGTACTTTACCAAAAAAACGCATTTAAGAATCTGGTTTAGTTTCCAAGTTCTGAAGTTAGGCCTATCAACTTTTCTAAATTGGAAAAGTAGGAAGGAGACTTCAGCAAGTCTACGATGTCACACAGGGACTACGAGCTGTTTTGGCTTTTAATTTGTTTCATTACAAAAGAACTAACTATTTTGAGTAAAACTTTTTAAAGTGATAGTTCTATTTATATGTTTTGTATTTTAACAAACCAAGATGAAAACATCAGAAGTAGAAAATAATGAATCACATTAGACTTGCAACTTAGTAGTCCATGTGTGACAAAATATACTTGCTAAAAGTCTCCTACCTTACCAATTTAGAAAACCTAATAACTCGAAAACCAAACAAGATTTTAAATGCGTTTTTTTGGTAAAGTGTACTTGTATTTGATTGCTCTGCAACATATCTCTTTAAAAATGTTGCCTTCAGTTCCCCTTTAGCTTTTCTAAATCAAACTTAATTCTAGGTGATTTCTCTTTCTTCAGTCTATTCAGTTTCACTCTCATGGATATCATCATCAAGTCATGGTCCCTTCCCCCTATGTCTGCCCCATCTGCCCATAGGTTCTTGTTTGTGCCAAATTCATGCTTGATTGGAATCGTTTGGTGACCATAATATAGTCAATCATATTATAGGTTTTCCATCTGGAGTAGTTTTCCGTGAAAGCTTTTGAGGGTGTAGAGTGTTTATCAGTACGAGATCGTAAAACTTTGCAAATTCCAGCAGAGTGAAGCCTCTGTAATTTGTTGTCCCCAGTCCGAACTTACCAGCATGCAGTACCTTGCCTGACAGAGTTGGGGACTCGAGTCTGGGACTCGGACTCGAGTCCGACTCGAGTCGCATATTTCAGGACTTGACACTTGACTCGAGACTCGGCCTTCCAAGACTTGGGGCTTGACTTGAGGCTTTCCCAAAAAGTTAGCAAAGACTTGCGACTTGACTTGCGACTTGCCTGCAAAATACTCGGGTGTTTTTTACTTGAGACTTATTTGTATTTCACTATTTTGCAATCATTAAATATCTTGATAAGTTGATATCGATAATAAATAATAATAATTTGGTGTACGCCCAAATTACGCCCAAATAACGAGCGCCTAACGTTAGGCATCACCCTAACTACCCTTGGTTCGGTTAAATATTCCATCCAGGGCTGCCATTGGCCGTTTGGCCGAAAGTTGGCTTTTTTTTATAGCAAAAAGTGGCACATTTTGACTATTTTTTAAGACTTGAGACTTGACTTGAGACTTGCTCATAGGGACTTGGGACTTGACTCGAGACTCGGCCTTCAAAGACTTGAGACTTGACTTGATTGAGACTTGCGCCAAATTTCTAAGGCGACTTGAGACTTGACTTGAGACTTGCTGGTAAAGACTTGAGACTTGACTTGAGACTTGCAGCTAGAGACTTGTTGACAACTCTGGTATGTACATGTTCAATGTAGTACATGAAATAAACCCTGCTGTTTATGATTGAAGCCAAGGTCATCTGAGTTGAACAGAGGTCAACTAGTGAAAACCTTGTGACCACTGTAATTTGACAGAGCCAACTTCAATTGAGCTCATCATGGTATGTGTGTTCATCATAGTTAGTACATGGACCATGTGTTTTTTTTATTGAGGTCAAAGGTCATCTGAGGTCAATGGAGGTCAGACAATAACATCAGGTTTTAAATCTAGAGGCAAGGAATCACGTAGCCCTCGGCTCTTGTTTGGTAAAGTTCTTGCTTTCTGTATTTTGCAGTCGTCGATATTGTATTAATCAATAAAATTATTCAATGAAATGGTCCTGCCTTAATTCTAGGTTCTCAATGTAAAAACTAGGAAACTTGCGCATTAAATGTTGTGCCCAAAAGTAGTCTTGTCTTGTCTGTCCATTATTTTAAACTTGTGAGTGTTGAGTATTGGCATGGAGATCAGTACAGAGATAAGTCCAAGATCTTGGTCAATAGCAGAAACATAATGCCAATATTACCATGAATGGCGATTCTCTAGAAGAAGTGTCAAGCTTCAAGTACTTGGGAGCTACCCTGACCAACGATGGCACATGTGCAGCAGAACTCCGCATCTGTATTGCCACAGCTACATCGGCGATGGCCAGACTCAAGAGCAACATCAGCTTTCCCACCAAATTGAGGAGTTGTCTCTTTCCTGCTTTTTTTATGCGAAACTTCGAAAACCCCTAACTGAAAGCGAAAGGAGGAATTCGAGACCAAGTGCCTGAAGAAGCTGCTCCGCATCTCCTACACTGAGCATACAACAAACATATGTGCAGAGCATGGTCAAGAACCTTATGGGCCCCCTAGGATCCCCTTCCTTGCAACAGTAAAATGGCGGAAACTCATGTGGTGTGGCCACGTCGCAATACATGACAGTCTCTCCAGGACCATCTTCAGGTCACCTTCGTGGGCGGACGCAGACGCGGACGGCAAAGGAGAAACTGGTTCGACAATGTGAAGGATTAGAAGGAAGGGAGGATGAACATGACCATGCCAGGCCTGCTTTCTACAGCTGCCGACAACATCTTGGAAGAGGAAGTCGGCTTCACAACTAATTAATAAATGTACAATCTCAAGCGGCACAAACACTGTGCTGGTCAGGGTGAACTAAATCCTGTATAGTGAAGAGGCTTGGATTGACGAAACCCACTCAAGCAGAAAAGACGTAGTTCTTAGCTGACACACAATGCCGTTTTGATCATAAGTAACTCACATGTAATACTAATGGGAACTTGATCACTCTTTGGCTTTCGCCCTCCATATATCCAAATATTTTAACCTGTTGCCTGTATTTAAGAATCTATACATGTGTATCGATCGACTTCCTGTAATCCTTCGTAAAGTGTTAAGAAAGTATTTGTATAATCTTGAAGTAGATGCCCAAGAAAATGATATATAGATTCATGGACCCAGGCAATCAGTGACAAAACTACTATTGGTAAGCAAAGTATAGACTACTCTTTGTACTAGATGAATAAAATACTGTATGTAGGATGTATGAAAACTGAAGTGGTCAATAATTCTGCTGTTGTTATACATTCTTTTGATCACTGATTAGTGTCAGTAGCATAGGTATGTGATACGGTACCACCAAATATAGCAGGAATTTTATAACACCCATATTTTTGTAATTCTGCCATGGCAATTGAACATATTAAACATACGTGAATTTGCTTGTGTGGTGGTTAGAAGCCTACCTTGTAAATGGGTGAACACAGCGTGTAACCTGTTTGTAAATACAATAAGTAAACAAGTGAATAAGCAGTGTTTGGAGTAATTTCCCATTCGGGTTGCTGCCATCGCAAAGTGAATTATTCATTCCCATTAATATGTTGAAATGAAGACTTGTGCGTAGCTGCAAGGTCATTAGGCAACAGTAAGTCCTACATGTCTTAGTTTCAAAATGCATAACTATGTTTTAGGAAACAGCTCCTTTTCACTGGAGCGACACGTTGGCAGAATGGTTAGGGTGTCCTACTCAGTTCCCTTTCTTTCATTTTCTTCCCCAGACCGTCGCTCTCCAAAATATATTACTGGCAAATTAACCACTGCACCAAAGACGACGACGGCCATTTGTCAGTTTTGTCAGAAAGAATTCAAATCTTCTT
>JAODUJ010084299.1:0-11675 GCA_027564615.1 Psolus chitonoides | reverse complement strand
CTGGCGCCTTCGGCGCCAGATGGATAGTCTCCTGAGCAATCAGTAACAGATGAGACACCCTATTTGAAATTTCTGGCCAAGGCCATGGGTGGGGCCAAGTCAGCCAATTAGCACACATTTTCTAATAGATACAACCCCTATTTTTGCCCCAACTTTGAAGGATACATGCGATGGAATGTTTTGTTTGTTCATGGAGATGAATTTTCCTTTGGATAGGCCTATGTCCTAACCTTAGACCTTAAGTGTGCTAATTGGTTGGCCAAGTGTAATTTTGCTGAAAATTATGTTATAATTGGCACATAGATTGCTCATGATGAGTAGATGGTCCCTATTGATTTTTCTGCTAATCTCATTCATATTAATGAGAGTGCAGGGCTTAGAAGCAATTCCTTTAAATGTCAATATCTTGGCAACCGTATGTCTGATTTTGTTCAAACCCGTATCGATGGCACTTGTGATGGTGGGATATATATTTTTTGAATGGAAGCAACATGTGTCAAATACTAAACTTGCACTGGTACTAAGTTAGCAGTGCAGTGTTGTCTGCTGGGTTAGCTATATGTGACAGCATGAAACAAGTAATAAATTAATGGCCATACCAAACTGAAATTGTGCACTTCACAAAGACCACGAAACCTTCTTAGTTTTCTTGTTTTATTCCAACAGCTAAGCAAATATGACGTCAACAATGATGGTCGCCTAGAGATCAAAGAATTAGTCGGGTAATTATTTGAATCAGAAATGCGAGAAAAAAAATCTGCTAATATTGAGAGAGACCGGGGGTCTGTATTTCATCAATAAACCATTACATCAGAAAGGACATTTTTATATGGTGTAATGTACGGTGTTCTACTTAAGTTACTTGAGCCTGACAACTCCCCCACCCTCCGGTTTGTATGTGGGACTGGCTTCGTATCATCAATAAACAACTATATACATCAGAAAGAACATTTATATGGGGTGTGATGGACCGTGTACTACTGAAGTTACTTGAGACTAACCACTCCCCATCATCCGGTTTGAATGTGTGACTGGCCTCATATAATCGATGAACAATTACACCAGAAAGGACATTCCGGGTCTGATGGACGGTGTAGTACCGAAGTTACTTGAGACAGACCACTCCCCATCCTCCTGTGTATATGTGTGATTGACTTCATATCATCAATAACCAATTACATCAGAAAGGACATTTCTATGGGGTGTGATGGACGGTGTACTACTAAAGTTACTTGAGACTGACCACTCCCCAACATCCGGTCTGCATGTGTGACTGGCACCAGGCTCATAACAACAATCAATAAACAATTACAACAGAAAGGTCATGTATATGTGGTGTGATGGACGGCGTAGTATTGAAGTTACTTGATACGGACCACTTCTCCATCCTCTGAATAGATGTGTGACTGGCTTCATATCATCAGTATACAATTACATCAGAAAGGACATTTATATGTGGTGTAATGGAAAGTGTATTACTGAAGTCACTTGAGACCTGACCCCTCCCCCATCCTCCGGTTTAGATGTGGGATTGGCCTCATATCATCAATAAATAATATTATTATACACATCAGAAAGGACATTTATATGGGGTGTGATAGACGTTGTAGTACTAAGTCACTTGGGAATGCCCCCCCCCCCATCTTCCGGTGTAAATGTGTGACTGGCCTCATATCATCAATAAACAATATTATTATATACATCAGAATGGACATTTATATGGAGTGTGATGAACGGTGTAGTACTGAAGTTACTTGAGACTAACCCCTCCCCCATCCTCCGGTTTGTATGTGTGACTGGCTTCATATCATCAATAAACTATTACACTAGAAAGGACATTTGTACGGGGTGTGATGGACTGTGTACTACTGAAGTTACTTGAGACTGACCACACCACCATCCTCCGGTTTAGATGTGTGACTGGCCCCATATCATCAACTAATAAACAGTTACATCAGAAAGGACATTTATATGGGGTGTGATGAATGGTGTAGTACTGAAGTTATTTGAGATGCGTGACTGGCTTCATATCACCAATAAACAATTACACTAGAAAGAACATTTTTATGGGGTGTGATGGCCAGTGTAGACTTAGTCTAGTTACGTGAGCCTGACTCATCCCCTATCCTCCGGTTTGGATGTGTGACTGGCGTCATATCATATTTTGTCACCCGATACATTGGCCAATCTTCAAACTTCAAACAGCCTGTACGAGTTGTATTTTCTGCATATGTTGATCGAGGGTCTAAATAATGGTTAAAACCCATGCATAGGGTTTGCCTCACATGTTTGTTGATATAAGGGCGCTTAGCAATAAAAAGATGTTAATATTTCCATCTTAAACTGCATTTTAATACAGGTTGTAGGCCTACTACATTTTTATTATGGCCAATCGGAAGGGGTTTGAGACGTTTCGCTCATACAAAAACTAATTCTACCATATGGGGTACTGGCAATATTCAGTGATAATACTGGCAAGATTCAGTGAAATATCCTTCAGATGTCGTACCCAAACAGTTTTCGGTCATAATAACTTTCTCATAGGTTCAGGCTGTATGTGCGTACGTCATAGGCTTGATGTGGACCTGCTAGGTGTAACTTGTGAATGTGGCGCTGGTTTCGAGCTGCGGCTTTGTACTCACGTGTTTGTGAGTCATTCGTGTTACACCAATGCCTGTAAAGCGCTTTGATACTGTTATTATTGTTTGTTGTTGTTGTTGTTGTTCATACAACCGCACTGTAACCCGTTACTATGATTTTATCTTCACAGGTTACTCCCACTGGAAGAAAATTTCCTTGCAAAATTTGGAGTAAGTAGCCCAAAGATTAATGGAGCTCAGTGAGTTCGTGTGTAGCCAAATTGTCATTCCATCTAATCCAAGCAAATGAATACTACTGTTATGATATTAAATATATAAAAAACCTCAGATCTCTGAACTTTATTTTGAGAGATCATGTCACTCAGTGGAGTACTGAGCTGCCTGACACGAGCCTGGCCTAGGTACCATAAATTCTCTGAACACACTTTTAAATAATGAATGCAACATTCATGCAGCAATATTTTTCTGGAGTTTTTTTTATAGATGATTTCATGATGTTGAATGATTTCACGACAAATACCAACATTTTACTCGCCTCCACCTACTGTAAATTGAAAACTAACCGAACTCCTTTAATTACACCTATAATAATAATAATAATAATAATAATAATAATAATAATAATAATAATAATAATAATAAATAAAAATAATAATGGCCAGCTTTTCAGTGTATTGGGGAAAACAAAATTTCTGCCCCCATTTCAGAGGGGGGGGGCAAACAAAATTGTCATCCCCATTTTAAGGTTCAGCATTAAAAAACAGTATCCATCGTCCCCATTTCGTCCCCCGAAATTTCTGTGCGGGGGCATATAGGTGTGAAGGCGTTATTATTATTAATATTTGTATCCTCATATTGTACAATCTCAGTTTTGTCCGATGTATCGGTAATTACCGTATACTTCTATTTCAGGGCATGAAGGGCCTAACTGCAGCGGACTTTGATGAAATATTTGACCACTACGACCAGGTAAATTTGAGGCGTATACATACATGGGTGATGCCAGATGACTTCTTGTTATTGGCTTTGACATTTACGGGGTTACAGATTTATACTGAAAGTCACGTGACCATGTTCTTTATGGACACAGAAAATAGGATTCCCAGGATTGGTTTCAAAATTAGGTTCAATGTTTTCCAAATGCACTCTATATAATCCCAGACAGGGAATAACGATAAACGCGTCCAATATGGGAAGTTTTACTACAACTTGAAAGACCTCCAGAACGCTTCTACAGTCGATGTTACATTGATGACAGGGTTGCCAATTGCGTTAGTCATCCAGAGCCAGTCTTTTCAGCCTTCAAGGCGAGAAATGATGAATTATCAATTCTCTTTTTAGTTTTGTATATAACACTGAATAGTAGTGTAGTGCCTGGTACCTGAGATATTTGAGGGCTGGTTTCAATGTTTAGGCACTGAAGATCAGCCAAATTCAGTATTTCTGTATTTCTTGTTTGTTACTGTAACGAAGGGCACTGAAAGTCAGCCAAATTAAGTATTTCTTGTTTGTTACTGTAATGAAGGGCATTGAAGATCAGCCAAATTAAGTATTTCTGTATTTCTTGTTTGTTACTGTAATGAAGGGCATTGAAGATCAGCCAAATTAAGTATTTCTGTATTTCCTGTTTGTTACTGTAATGAAGGGCATTGAAGATAAGCCAAATTCAATATTTCTGTATTTCTTGTTTGTTACTGTAATGAAGGGCACTGGAGATCAGCCAAATTAGGTATTTCTTGATTGTTACTGTAACGAAAGGCACTGAAGTTCAGTCAATTTCAGTATTTCTGTATTTCTTGTTTGTAACTGTAATGAAGGGCACTGAAGATCAGCCAAATTCAGTCAGATGAGACCAATGTAACATCAAATAATAATAATAATAATCAATCTGAAAATGGCTGAATGGTCAATATATTGTTGAGAATACGCGATCTTTCTCAATAACATTTTTGTTATTCGTCTTAAAGAGTGTTGGTCTCCATGTTTCTGGGTGGGATATGCTATATTTATATCATCATGGGCTCGGTCGTTAAGTCGTGTCTGAAATGGCTACTGATTGTATCTCCTGTACTCTATGTTCCTGTAACTTATGTTTAAGGTAGGGCCCCCGGAATCCCTGCACCCCTGGTGGCTCTGTGGCCAATCTCCAGGACTAGACTAGAGTATCCCTCCCACCTCACACAGCAATCGTCGCCCACCTGCCCACTGCTCGCTTAATATAACAAAATATAAAGGAACCTAATGTCAAAACGATGGCTAATAAAACGTATTGTGCCTTATGACACTATGGTCAACTCCTATTTTAACTTTAATTGCAAATATTATATTTTGTGTCCTGTATGAAAGCTATGCAACGGAGCCCCGGAAGAGACATGAGGAAGTTTTTTGTTTCAGTACAATTATTTCGAGATAATTTATTATCTCGGGATAATTTGCTATCCCGAGGTAATACATTATATCGGAATAATTATCTCGGGATGATAGATGATAAATTATCTCGAGATAATTTTACCGAAAAAAGTTCTCATGTTCCTTCCGGGCTTGAGCGCTGTAAAAACTAGGGGAGTTGATGAACTGTTGTACTTAACAGAGAACTACTGAAATATTCATAAGAGGATTTACCCTGCATAGCATGATTACCACAAATCATTCATGTAAATAATTCAATAATGTGAGACGGTGGGATATATCTGCGACGCCAATGATAACTCGTACAGACATGTAAACCTATATGTGCGATCGTAAAAGTGTTAGATGAATGTAACGCAACCTGTTAGAACAACAATGTATGGAGCTTTTTACACTTGTAAGCCCTCCATATTTATGATGTAGACTAATTATAATTTTATATTGCTTTTACGCACTTCAATAAAGCCTGTCACTATTATTCCGTAAAATTACATCATGTTTGTTTTTCCTTCTCCCTCAGGATAAAAGTGGTTCTATTGAAGGCGCAGAACTTGAAGGGCTTATCCGTGATTGTCTTCAAAGACGCAAAGTACCTGTAGTGAGTAACATCATATATTGTGGGACGTCACAGGGACCCCTTACACCAGTACACGATGATGTAATACTTTTATACAATGACGTACTGCTTTCATATACTTTATGCCAAGGTTGGCGCTGGCCGAAGTTAAAAAGATTTAAACCTGTGGACCTATCACTGGCAGTTACAGTTATATATATGTATATAGGTATATAGGTGCACTTTCGACCACGGAATACAACATTCTGAACATTATGTTGAATAAATATAAATTAGTACATATTATGAATCAATTTTGTATGTAATGAGTCATGTAACTTTGCAAGCACGCCACTTGAGAGAGAATTTGATTGAAGGGTACATGAACTAAAGCTATTTTCGTTAGAGCGTTAGATGTGTTGTCTGTTCCACGGAGACGGCTCTCCTCGCATTTCCGGGCTCATTTGGCCGGGGCCTTAGTCCAGTTCCATTGACGTGGATTAAATGAGCGTGGCGCTCTAATGGAATATGACGTCAATCCATAGGCGTAGGAAGCTGTTCTGAGCTGAAGGTGGGGGAGGGGGGGGGGGCTGAACGAGTTTCAGACCTCCGTCATTGGAAAGGGGTCTAGGGTAGAGTGGTCCAAGGGGAAGGATAGTCCCCGTCCCCTTTTGATTTGTTTTAAAATCTGAGGGTCCTTAGATGCAATTTGATGCTACATATTTTGTCATTCTTGAGGTAAATGTAATAAATCGGAGAGTAGGCTCCAACATAGTGGGATATATCTCACAATGGGAACAAATAGGGGGTATTCTTCCTTGAAAAGGGGAGGGGGCGAAGCATACTTTAGCCCCACATTTTTGACCGCGGGGCTAGAGCCCCCTCATCCCCACCGCTTCCTACGCCCTTGCGTCAATGTAACGAATAAATTCTCCCAGGCAAAGCCAGTACCCGGTATCTATTTTACGGAGGGTAGACCTACCGTAGTCTAACGAGGGCAAATTAAGGTGTCTAGATCAAGAACACAATATAGCACGCTAAATGACAGTATATAATTTCGATCGAGGATCGCATGCCGATTATACCGATAGACCACTGCCAGTTCTTTTGAAGAATTGCAGTATTTTGATGTTATTTTAGGTACATGGTAGTAGCGTAGAATGTTTTTATCATACCGCTAGGCCACTTCCCCCTCCTTAAATAATTGTAGTATTTTTATATTATTTTAGGTACGTGGTATACTGGTATAGTAGCGTAGAATGTTTCCATTTTATTTTATTTTATTTTGTTTTCCTTGTTGTCAGGATCCTAACTATGCCGAGCTGAAAGATAACGTTAAGACCATATTAGATGTCATCGACACGAACAAAGATGGTAAACTGCAGAAAGATGAACTCAAGATGCTCTTCGCCAAGAAGTAGACGTTTTGTTTATTCACATTGTCTGCGTCTTATCGATACACGTATTCAATTAAATGTTATAGTAAATTGAGGACTCTTTTGATTAACGTGCCTGATTTTGTTGAACGTATATAGTCTATTCATACTCTTAACTTAACGTATTATTCTTTATATTGGGAGGTCCTATCGAGAAAAAAAACACACACAAAAACATACACTCTATTTGAAGCTCGTAGCTGGTGCATATTCCTTTGCAGAAGGAATTTTATTTATATTATAATCACTTGGTCATTTCAGAAAAATCCTTGCTAAACACAGTTTAAATTTGATAATGCCTGCCAGCATCCTTAACGCGCTACAGTGACATTGACTGTACCCGAAGTACAACTTCATGCACACGTTGAAGTAGAAGACTCCTTTCCCGAGCCAGTACTGGCTCATAGGGCCGGAGCTTATATCGGTTTCCGTGACGTGAAGCAAACGAGAGTATGAAACTTTCCCAGGACGAAGCTAGTACCCATTTCAATTGGGTGGACTGGAAATAGACTGAAATGGTAACTAATTGGTAACTTTCCAGCAACAACAAACATTCTTACATAACAGGTGATTGTATCGTTATTCTAGACATTGAAGAGCTCATGCAATGGCTGGTAGATTATGTACCAGTATAGAGTAGTTCCTTAACTATCTATTGATACTATTTCCGTGAAAATCGGTGCTACCGTTATCGAGAAAAATGATTTTTAAGCTTTGATGTCTGGGCCTTTTTTATATATTTTTTATCACGATGCACTAGACTGAAATATTCATAGGTGATGACGTCAGCTAATGAAAGTTTTTGTGAGCAAAACCACGTGACCGGATATCTGACTATTCAGTTTGTTCCTTTTTTATTTTGATATTCCTAATGAAAATAGACAGAACACATACTAGACATTTTGTATGGCGGATTTCTTGTGCCATTGACAATGGTTTTGTCTTCGAAACGTTTCCTAGAGAATAGAAAATAAAGCAAATTCGGGACCAAGTTTTTGTTATCTCGTAACTAAGATCGCCCGTAGCTCGACCAATAATACAGCCAGAGACCCAATTCCGTACATGTGATCTACATATGTTGTGTCACTCTATTCATATTAGTGTATTAGCCTGAAACCACTACGGATCCGTACAATCAGGGCACTATTTCGTCATAGCAAACGACGTCTCTAGCGGTAAAGCAGTGAGAAAAATTAGTGTTGTGCGGTATAGTATAGTATATAGTATGCGGTATAGTATAACATGCGGTATAGTATGCCCACAACTGTACTGTAATGTTTCGAGTGGCTGTGCTGGCTACAGTAGTCAGTAGTACTTGCGAGCATTGCGAGTGCCTGTGGCAATTAACGGGTTACGTTACACACTACACAGTGGCAATGTACGCTGATAAACATTAAGACAGCGGCTGCGTAAAAGCAAAATCTAGGCCATCTTCACAAGCGATAGCTGAAATTGATGATTTAGACTCACCTATATTCAAGCGCCAATAAACTCGTAACCGACATATAAATGTATGAATTTCGGATAACTTCTAATCTAGGTATTTATCTACCCAACAAAGAATCGGATTTATGGTGACATCCCACCCATCTCGGTTATTGTCGCACGTAGAAGAGATTGTGTGCAAGGGCGCAACCATGTGTTGAAAGTTGGGAGGGGGAGGGTCTCAAGCAGCCATCAGCAACCAATAGAACAGCGGCGATACATCGCACACACACAAACATATGTAAGTTCTTCCAGAAGTTGGGGAGGTCCACATAAAAGTTGGGTGGGTTGTGACCCACCCGACCCCCTAGTGGTTGCGCCCTTGATTGTGTGAACACAATCCTAGTGTTTGATCGCACTGATTTATATCATGCAGTGTGAACACAATCATAGTGTTTGATGGTACTGAATTATATCATACGGTGTGGTTTGTGGACACAATCATTAGTGTTTGATCAGTTTGATTTATATCATGCAATGTCGACACAATCATAGTGTTTGATCAAATTGATTTATATCCAGAGTGTGAACACAATCACATTGTTTAATCTGTTTGATGGTACTGAATTATATCATACGGTGTGGTTTGTGGACACAATCATTAGTGTTTGATCACATTGATTTATATCATGCAATGTCGACACAATCATAGTGTTTGATCAAATTGATTTATTTCCAGAGTGTGAACACACTCACATTGTTTGATCTCACTGATTTATATCATGCAGTGTGAACACAATCACATTGTTTGATTGCACTGATTTTTATCATGCATTGTGGACACAATCATGGTGTTTAATAATATTTATTTATATCATAGTGTGAACACAATCACATTGTTTGATCTACGTCACACTTCTTCTATGTCTCATAGTCATACACAGAATATAATTTTGTATATAGAGGGCGTCCTCTCTACTTCTACTGCCCCAACATCTAATATGTGCACACTTTAACAGACCAGAGATTACAGACCAGAAACTTGTATAACAGAAGGCGCCCTCTACTTCACACTTATCCTATGTCTGATAGTCATACACAGAATAGAATTTTGTACTAGAGAGGGCGTCCTCTCTACTTCTACTGCCCCCAACATCTAATATGTGCACACTTTACCAGACCAGAGATTACAGACCAGAAACTTGTGTAGAAGGCGCCTTTTACTTCACACTTATCATGTCTTAGTCATACACAGAATAGAATCCTGTATTATAGAGGGCGTACTCTCTACTTCTACTGCCCCCAGCATCTGATATGTGCACACTTCAACAGACCAGAGATTATAAACCAGAAACTTGTATAATAGAAGGCGCCCTCTACTTCACACCTAATATATACATAGTCATATGAATATAATCCTGTATGATAGAAGGCGTCCTCTCTACTTCTACTGCTCGCAACCTCTGATATGTGCACAATTTAACAGACCAGAGATTACAGATCAGAAACTTGTACAACAGAAGGCGTCTTCTACTTCAAACTTTTTATATGTCTCATAGCAGTAATTCTCAAACTTGTTATGGGTCAGGGCCAAATAGAGAGGCAGGGCTGAGGTCGAGGGCTGCATTCCAAAAAACTTCATTCAAAACATTATATGATTATGGGTTTTTGTAAGACGTGAGATCAGTAATTCAGGGCCGCACCGAGAGCGCTCGCGGCCCTAAAAGCTGGGTTTGAGAATCACGGTCTTATAGTCACACACAGAGTGGAATCTGGTACAATGGAGGGCGTCCTTCTGTACTTCTACTACTCCCAACCTCTGATCTGTGTAGACTAACCCACCAGAGGTCCCAGTTCAGAAACGTGTATAATAGAGCTCCCCCATATACCTCACAGCTCTTATATGTGCACCCTCTGGCAGATCAGAGATAATGGCTGCGTTTTAGTCAACTGTTAGATCTCTGTTAGTTCACATATATGGGCATGTCCATACCATATATGGTGTGGAGATGACCATATATGTCAACTAACAGTCAGCTAACAGTCGACTAAAACGCAGCCGCTATACCAGAAACGTAGAGGGCATGATATGCACAGTCAGAAGTACAGTCCCAACCCAGCGTGATAGTCGTTCGCTAGTACGATAGTGATAAAACAACAGGGATTGAACACAATTGTCATCCTATCTAATATAAACATATACAGTACTGTACTTTTCTGTAGTGTGGTATGGTAGAAGTAATCTACAGGTAGGAGTAACCAATATGTTAATTTTGGCGATCTGAGGGTCATCATTTTTCCCAGTTAAAGGCGCCCAAATGCCCATGGCAGGAGAAGTGGGGCTAAACCCCCAGCCCCCTCCCGTCTCCGCGGTCCCTGAATACAGTAGCACACAACTTCATTTATTACTCCTCACTCAATGACGGAATATAATCCTTTAATTTGAAGCGTATTTTTGGCTTGAGAGAAGGTATATTACATTCGTATACAAAATTATGTATTTAATGGGTAAATTCACCATTTCATAAACAATACGCAATGATAATACTGGTTGAGGGTCAAGACTATATGGTGTATGTAGCCTAATGGGTAAATTGGAACATTTCATACACAATACGCATTGATAATACTGGTTGAGGGTCAACATGATGTATTTAATGGTAAATTGGAACATTTCATAAACAATACGCATTGATAATACTGGTTGAGTGTCAACATGATGTATTTAATGAGGAAATTGGAACATTTCATAAATATTACGCATTGATAATACTGGTTGAGGGTCAATATTGTTTATTTAATGGGTAAATTGGAACATTTCATAAATAATACGCATTGATTATTTATAGGAATACATAATTGTTGATGGGTGTTTATATTAAATTAATGTGTGCAATATAATAATGTAAGCTTGTGCAATTGTGTTTTATACCGAATGTCGTTACAATATGTAAAAATTAATCACTAATATATGACATAAAACAACGAATCCATATAAATGTTTGTTTTTTCTTTTGATTGCTTGTCAATGTTGTCAGTTCCTTTTTGAGAAAACGGCTATTATAAAGAACATTGGCCGGTCGCCGGAGAATTTATTCACGTGAATGGAGAGACAAAAGGTTGGCGCTCTGGTTATTTATTTTCACAATTAAATATTCTGTTATTGCTGCCGTCCATTAGGTTATTTTCCCATTACATGCAAACACCCGGCCTGCCAGGCGCAACCCGGGGAGAGCAGATTACTGCCTC
>JAODUJ010084298.1:0-17575 GCA_027564615.1 Psolus chitonoides | reverse complement strand
AGCTATGATGAACGATGCTGACTACGCATGCGCGAACGGGATCTCACATTATTACGAACGTATTACGAAATAAAATGATCTGGTGACCCCCAAATGACCTCCTAAACTTTCAGCATGAAATGTTGACTATGTGTAGCAAGTTTCAGGTAAATCCAACAATGTTTGAAATTTTGCATAAATTAGGTTAATTTGCATAACTAATTAGCACATTTTGTGGTGTTAGAGCTGATGAAAGAATTGGTTTGGATGTTCTCTGTCGACGTGTATATCTATAGATATACCTAATTTGGCTTAAGTAGCAGTATGAGGCTGAGATGGTATCGTCATTTTGAACGGTGCGATGGCTGGACTGGAAGGATAGCTGAGCTCACAGTAGAGGGCAGAGGAAGGAAAGGCAGACGGAAGAAGATGTGGCGTGATTGCATCAAAGATGACCTGGTGAATTGGAATCTCTCAGAAATTACACCAAATGATCGAGATAAATGACACAGCTATTGTGTCCATTTGTCTCAGCACGGCTGTACTGCAGTGATGATGGACAGGTTGCTACTACCTCTCCCAGAGTCCCAGCATTTAGGAGAGTGGCTAAAGGCTGGGAGTTTCACCCACGTCCGTCGGATGGGGATGTTAAATGGCGGTCTCGGGAGCAGGATGGGATTGTATCATGCCTGCCTCGTTGAAACTCTGGGCACTATTCAACAAGGCGATTCTCGAATCTCTAGTCTCGCTTGTCACGCGACAGTGGTTTTTTAATTGGACACTATATATGTATTCACCACATCTTAATTCAAATCTGGACGTATCTTACTTAACTTAACTCTATATAGGCTAAATATAGGCTATAGAGGCTAGGCTATGTATTGGAGTCAATGTTTCAAGCGTCTGTGGTATATTACTACTGGCCTAGAGGCTAGGCTATATATATTTTTTTTAACTCACTGCTTATCATTAACACAGTCGCTTCGTACTCCTTCTTTCCTGCATACTTCGCCTTGGTTAAGGCACCAACTTTCCTCTGCGATTCATCAATAATTGATGACAAGTTTTCGATCGATGTTTTCTGGTCCGTGGTCCAAAGTAACAGACACTTCTTGACAGACATGATGGAGTTGACAATCAGCGATGATAATTTGCAATATTCAGTGAAAACGCCCAGGACTCGACTCGACTAGTATTTCATTTCATTTCATTATTTATTTGATCCATATAAAATATCGTATTTGCCGAAAAAAATTGTTTCGCTTCATATTTCGCTGGATAAAATGTAAAATTTTGTCGGATAGGTTTTCACAATTGGTAACCTCGTTCAGTCATCTTTTTTTAGCGCCAAATATAACGAACGCCTATTGGTTAATTTACGTAGATGAGGTCGTACTACAAAACTATTTCTTAACAAAATGGTGTAGTTAATTGTGTTATTACGGGAAATTGCAAGCAGTGGTGTTTGTTCTCAGCTTTTGTTTCTTTTTTATATGATATGTAAAAATATTTCATAGTTCGTTTTTGTTATCCTCGAATAAACGGAACAATTTTTAAAATGAAATTGTTACGTTTTCTACCTTCCTGTAAATAATCACTTCCTTCATTGACCCGACCTAGACAGGGTGATTCCATCCAAGCAGCAATTTGACAGAGACCCACTGACTACATACAGTAGTTATCACCACATAAACCGAGGTGTTACTCTATCTCAGAGAATTTTATAAACAAACCATAGCCTAGGCTAGGCTAGTGGATGTGGCAAGTATGGTGCGTTATAAAACGTTAGCGCAAAGTTAAATAGGCCAGGCCTAACTGCAGTAGCCTAAGTGACTTTTGTCAACTTCTTGAGCGTTTTCCTCGTTTGTTGAATAAAATGTCGCAGAAGAGAATAAGATATAACGACTACCTCCGATCAGACGACCCCTATAGTTCAGCTCCACGTACAACAATTTGGAGACTTCTGAAAGGCACCGAAGACGACGACAGTGACGATGAACAAGCTAGGCCTATTCATGACGATGTCGAGTTTGAAGTTGAACATACCGAATTCGATCGTGAATGCGAACCGCAAGACACTGGGAACGAACAAGTAGATGGTCATGAACCTCCGGAACTATACAGGTTAGTACATGGGATAGGCTCACGTCCAATCCTTTCAAGATCCCACTCAGTCAATTTTTTTTTCGTACCAAGGAGGGCTTGAAGAAAATGTGTTTTTCCTACCAGTGCCCGATAACAGTTAGGCTAGCCCTACAGTGAGCTTAGGCTCACCAAAGTTGGCTGTCAGAATCATCCCACAGTCCTCCAGGCAAGGTTACGTTCTAGCCTATAGTCATCTATTTCGGGATGACTCGGTTGACAAAACTTCACTAAGTTAGGCTAGGCCTAGGCGGATCATGTCCCATTCGTCGCCGGTAGGCTTAGCCTACACCATGTATTTTTTTGAGATGTGCAGTGTCGTTCTCAATGTCGACACAATAACAATTTCAAGATAAACAACCTTAGTGTAATGCAGGGGTTTTCAACCTGGGGTACGCGTACCCCTGTACCCCTGGGGGTACGCGAGTGCCTTCCAGGGGGTACGCGAACATCTTCGCGAATATGCACGAAATTTGTTGGATGAAGTAAGAGTGGGACCTTATTCAGGTATTTAAAATTGTCCATGGTTTTGATAAGCTTGCGTTTGATGATTTTTTCACTTTTTCCCTTAATACTCGCACCAGGGGTCAGTCTTAAGCTTCATCGTAAGTATTGTAGGTTGAATATTAGGAAGTATTCTTTTCCCAAAGGGTGGTGGAGGAGTGGAATAGTTTACCTGAGGATGTGGTGTATGCTAGTAGTGTTAATTCTTTCAAGAAAGGGATTGATGCTTATTTTTCTACCAATGGTAGAATCTAGGGGGGGGGGTTGTTTACAGGATCTTTTATGAGGACATTGTCCTTTCTAATCCTTATTATACTTAACTTAACTTAACTTATATAACACTTAGCTGGATTGAACTTCATGTCCCATGCCTTTGCCCAAGATTCAAGGGTCTTCAGATCTTTCTGGAGGATGAGATGATGTAATGTCATTTATATAACATAAGAACAGGACCGGACCAAGACAAGTACCTTGTGGAACACCAGAGAGAACAGGAGCAGATGTTGATGAAATGCCATCAATAACCACACTTTGGGTTCCACTTTGGGTTCTATGGGTTAAAAAACTCCTGATCCAATCAGAGAGGTGACCACGAGAGGTGACCGGCGACATGGAAGCTTAGGCTGGGTGCGCGTTCGACAGTCCTGCGCATTCGACGGGCACCCTACTGCTTGTTGGAAATTAAATCTGAAAAATGTGTGACCAAAATTTGAATAAATTATACAATGGACATGTATGCATTTAAACACATCTGTTTCAGGATGACTCAGTTGACAGAGTGGGAGCGTAGCCTAGCGGTCCATTGGGTATTATCGGGATTTTGGTCACACAATTTTCAGATTACGTAACCAACAAGTTTCTGAACGGACACTCCTTGGAATCAGTCTAAATTTTCCCTTAAAACTGCTACCTGTTATTCTTCAGACATAGGGAAGCTGCGTCACTGCTATTATAATTAGCCTACCACTCGTGCTAAGCTCTCAGTCTATATTTAGCAGGTCAGGGCAGGTCAAGTTTCTGTTGAATATTAAGAAGCTGAAAGTGCATTCACATGGAATTCCCCATTTGATTTTCAGTCATCACGTACCGACATAATTAATTCATGAAGCACGCCATCACTATTAAATTACAGTGCCTGTTCCACGGACAGCCTTGGGAATCTAATTCGGATCGACGATCATCATGGGAAAAGCTGAATGATTTTCAACATTGGCAACGGAACTCTGACATGGCCCAGTAAACAAGGGGAACCTGTACCATTGATTCAAAGTATTTTGAGAAAGTTTGAACAGTGCAATCCTTAGGTGCGTGTTCCACGGGCACCCCATCTTACTGGGTCACTTTCAAAATTCATCTCGTACTCATACTTAGCCGGGGCAATTAGTGTTAGCATGTATTAGAGAAAAGTAGAAAATCTAAGATAACTTTTTTTTATTTGAGACCCAATTTTCAAAAAATTTGCTGGAATGTGATTTTAATAAAATATCTTACATTATTCCTGCATAAATTCTGGGTGAACTCCGACCTTTACAACCAAAACAAGGGCTTGAAGTTACCATTTATCAACATTGGTCTCCCTAAGGTGTAGGGTTAGGCAGCAGTTAGGGAGAATAAATGTTGATAAACGGCAACTTCAAACCCTTGTTTTTGGTTGTAAAGGTTGGATTTCACCCGAATTAGGGGTCGATCATTGCATATAATGTACAGTTGGCATGCAAATGTCAGGTGTTTGACTAGGTCCTGAGACACTGGTTAGGTCTACACCAGTATACTTTGAAATCGTAGACCAGGGCTCGAAATAGGGTTTCAAAAGGGCACAACCAAAATAGGCCAAAATCAGCAAAATGGCTGTGGGCCTGTGCTATATCAATGAAACATTTCAAACAAATCAGGGAGGGCACCAGCGGCCATGGCTGTCGGCAGGGCTCGCGGTTTGTAATTTTTAGGGCAGGCCAGTTTGGCCCCAAGAAAGGTTGTTCACTGTTATACATATGGGGGTATTTACCAGGGCACCAAGGCCAATGACCAAGGCCAGTGACTAGGGCACCAATGCCAGTGACAAGGGCATTAAGGCCATTGGCCCCACTGGCCTCCACTTACCGTGAGCCCTGGCTGTCGGTGCCGCCAGTTATTTCGAGCCCTGATAGACATAACAAGCTGGGGAAAGGATGCCAATAATATTCAATATACCGTGATTCCTAAGAAATAAGAATCTGGACATACATAGTTGAATTTATACACTGTTTAATTTCTTATGTTTTTATATGCAGTCACTTAAATCCAAATGGAGTTCCTTCACCTGGTCCTGGTTGTTCAGTGGAAGTTCCTGCAGGACTCGATGAAGACGGCAATGTATTGCAAGAAAGGTCAGCTTTTTTATTCCTTGCCATTCTATGTATATAGGCCTAATGTAGTATGTACACAATCATGTGTCACATTTATCTCTCCTTCTTATACTTGTAATCCATCATCTGATGGACGTTAGTATATCATGGATTGGCAATGACGACACTCGCCATCTCTTTTCGAACAGTGCCCAGAGTACAAAGTCTACAAGGCAGGCATGTAACTATTACAATCCCATCCGGCCTGCTTCCGGGACCGCCATTTAACGTCCACATCAGATGATCAGACGGACGTGAGTGAAACTTCCAGCCATTAGTCACTTCCCTAAATTCTGAGAGAGGTGACCAGTAGTAAACTGTGTGCGCATCATCACTGCAGTACAGCCGTACCAAGATATCATGATCACAATGACACCGTAAAATCCCACTATACACAGAAGCCAGAAATTTGAAATCTTAGTCACGATGTCACAAGAGAAGCTTAATGTTCGCCATGTAGATTGCCCGCACTGTGTAGCCTACATGCTTTCTTGTGTTTTCACTTTCCAAGGTCATTTGAGGTTGATAGATGTGAAACGTTGAAAACCTGGCTTGTAATCGCAATATTCTTGTAATCGCATTTCCTCAAGATTGCCAACCATTACAAACTGCATACTTCTCCACTCCGCCAGGAATTGAGTTGATCAGTATAAATCCTCCATATATACTGCATGTTATGTACATATTGTATAAATTTGTATTGTACAGTTGGATCGAATGGGCCAATCAATAATTACTTTTACTGTGACCGGGTACAGTAAATCTCCAGTGGACGAGTGGAGAATACCTTTAACATGTAGCATTCAGGGCTGGAGTCGAGTCCTCTCCATCCGAGACCGAGTCCTTGTATCCGAGACCGAGTCATTGTTTCCGAAACCGAGTCCGAGTCATGACGTCCGAGTCCTTGTGTCAAATTAACCTGTTCAGTTTTACGTTGAAACATTCACCACAAAACATAATTCTGGTATGAAAGTAACTTTCCTGCACTCACTTGATGTGGTTTGTGCAGGAGATGAGTAATACTTATCCTGCCTGGTTACGATTCTGAATTCAAGAAACACATGTCTTTAAAAAAATGTCTCGAATGAACCATTTTCCTGAGATTTTCCAGTGAAAAAATACATAGCAGGACTTGGAACAGGACTCGGACCGAGTCCCCGAGTCATCATGGAGGGACTACTAACCCCTTATATCGCAATATATCCCCCCTCACAGGTTATATGCAGCAGGAGCTTCCTCCGACAATCTTTTAACCCTCCTATCAACATTATATATAAGCTCTTCATCAGACAGTTACATTCAGAAGTCAATTTGGAGCTAATGAAATAAAGATGGGATTAATTCTGCAAAAAATGAATGATTCGGCATGTATAGCACATGCGTAGAGACAAAGTTACATGTACTGGTGCATGTAAGTTACTATCTGAATCGAGTCCTGACTGTATTTCTTATTTTCTTTTATTTGCAGTTTCTCAAATCCAAATGAAGGTCCTTTATCTGGATATGGAGTAGAAGTTCCTGCAGGAGTCGATGATGAAGACGGCCAAGAATTTGGAGAAAGGTCAGCTTTGTTATCTCATACTAGTTATGAGCTATTGTGATGGTGCTACATCTATCTTCTCCTCCCACATGTATTGATGGAATTTCTTGAAACTTGGACTTAATGGCTGCACGGGACGCGCGTCTGGTCAGCGTTGCGGTGGCCATCAGCCATGGCAGTGTCGGTCTGCATTGCTTTCCACAGGGGGGGCATGCTGTGTGCGGTGACTGCAGGGCCCTTGCTCTAATGGGCCACTCTAGCAAGATTGTTTTGACCATCATTCGGGGTCGTCTGGGGCACACCGCCGGTGCTGGGGTCGTCGGTGTGGTTTTACAAAGAGAGGGGCACTGTTGGTGCCATCTATATACCCTAAAAGGTGTTGCAGATAGCACGTTTGGCGGCCCGTCGTGATCTGTATTTGGCTTTCGGTGATTATCGAAAAGCATGTAATGGTGTTCCACATGACAAATTATTTCAACATACTAAGAGTGCTTGGAGTTGACAGTGATGCACTGCTGCTTATTGAATCTGTATGTGAATGCTAGGGGATGTCTAAGATGAAGAAGGCAGAGTAACTGCAGAGTTTGAGGCCCCTGTTGGCATGGGACGGGGGTGTCCACTGTCCCCCGGCCTCTTTTGGTCTGTGTGCGGAATGTCTCATGAGAGAATGACGCAGCCACACACAACACCTTCTTGCACCTGATGTTATTAATATTCAAATTGAAGAATGAAGGTATGCTGATGACCTAGTTATCATGGCCCTCTCACTGGCAGATGCGCAGGAGTCACTTTGCCTACTACCTGAAATATATTTTCCTCCAGAAATCACAATTAAATGGTGAACAATTGTTAGTTGAGTAGCATGAATAGTCAAAATGTTAGCATGCAAGACCATTAAAATTCTTCTTTCCATCTGTTTTCTTCTATCTAGTATGTCAACCATCCCAGAGGAGTGGAGGAATCTGAAGAAAGATAGTGCCTCGATGTGTAGCGATGAACTGCTCGGTGAAGAGTCAGCCGGTCACCATACAGAAATGGACAGTGACCTGCTTCAAGACACCGATGACACGGATGAATGGTTTGATGCAGAGTCAAACGAAGAACCAGAGGTTACTGCTACCGAGGATGAACCGCTGTACAAAGGTGCACCGATAACTGTTGCAGAGAGCCTCCTACTAATCCTAACATTCTCTATGAGACACCAGGTGTCAGGAGAATGTCTCCAGGATCTTTTGGTTCTTATAGCCTTGCACTGCACTATTCCGAATCAATGCAAAACTTCTCTGTACCTTTTTCAGCAACATTTTTCAAAGTTAAAGGCACCAATTATTTTTCATAAGTTCTGTGGAACTTGCACTATGTTACTGAAGGGTGACGATTCCTCTCTGCAACAGTGTATTAATTGTCGGTCTGAGCTTTCTTCGGCTGAACAATTTTTCATTGAGATTCCTCTAGTCGAGCAGTTGACCAACATGTTTGCTAGAAAGGGTTTTTTCCAAGATCTGCAACACAGATTCAACCGTAAGAAACAGAATGATCTTCACATCGAAGATATATATGATGGGGAACAATATAAGAAACAGTTTAGGAATGGAGGGTTTCTGAAGAATCCTAATAATATTTCCTTCTGCTGGTACACAGATGGCATTCCCCTCTTTAAGTCTTCCAAATTCTCAATTTGGCCAATGTATTTTGTCATAAATGAATTGCCATATGAGAAAAGAATTCTGAAAGAAAATATGTTGTTTGCTGGCCTTTGGTATGGAAGCAGTAAGCCTTGTATGGGCTCCTTCTTGGAACCATTTCATACAGCACTCACTAACGTTAATGAACGGTTCGAAGTATAGCCACATGGCTGCAGGCAGTTTATAACAGTAAGAGGCTTATTACTTGGGGGAACGTGCGATTTACCAGCGAAGAGTATCATGCTCAACATGATGCAATTCAATGGTAAATTTGGGTGTAGCCGTTGTAAGCAACCAGGGAAGCATGTTCCTTCAGGTCGTGGTTTTGCACATGCTTATCCGTATGACCATATAAATATTGATGGCCCCAAAAGAACACACATTGCCACTAAGGAAGCAGCTATTGCTGCCCTTTCACAGGGTACTCCAATTGATGGAGTGAAGGGACCCTCATGGTTTATGTTTCTTGGCTGTGATATAATTAGGGGTACTGCTATAGACTACATGCACCAGGTCCTGCTGGGTATAGTTCGCAAGTTATTACATCTATGGTTTCCACAGTCATATTCTAGAGAAGCATATTCCTTAAGGTCATCACTAACAGCAATAGATGAGAAGTTGCTGAAGATTAAGCCTCCAAATTTTATTTCAAGGATACCGAGAGGCATTGCAGAGCACATGAAATATTGCATCTGAGTGTAGGTCTTTTTTATTCTATTATTCTCTTCCACTTCTCTCAGGTGTAATGGAAGTCACATATTTTAACCACTACTTATTATTAGTCCAGGCAATCTTTATGTTGAATGGTACAAGTATCTCACCATTTGACATTGTGCAGTGTGAGCAGTTATTACAACAATATGTTTGTATGTTTTCCACACTGTGTGGAGAGCAACACATGAGTGCTAACCTACATCTCCTCCTTCACCTCGTTGACAATGTGAGAGACTTAGGGCCATTATGGGTAAGTAGTTGTTTCCACTTTGAAGGCATCAATGGAGATCTACTGAACTTCACGGTACGCAGAGGCCGGAAATACAGATTGTCAACAGTATAGGTGCTATGCAAAGATTTCCAGCTGGTATTGATAATATGAGTGAACCTGTGTTGGATTTTTACTATCAGCTTTCGAATAAAGGGCACACACCTCAAAAAAAGCAGTTTGTGTGCCCTGGAGTTTTTGTTCTTGGCAAAGCTGATTTAATCACTGTTAGCACCGACATATTGGATCGTCTAATGAGTCATTCACACAATTTGAGAAGTAAGCAATTAGTCTACAAACGAATGATGCTTAACAAGCAGGTGTATCACTCTAGTAGTTACACCGTGCCAAAGAAACGCAGTTCATACACAGTTTGTTATAAGTATTTGGGAGACAAGCTATTTGGTCAAGTCAAACATTATGTTTTAATCAACTCCATGACATGTTTGGCAGTGATTCAGAGAATGCAGACATCAACAGCTTTTTCACTGGAGCTCTGGGCTACAGGCACAGAAATTCCATCTTCTGTTTTACTAAAAACATGTTTACCAGATGAAAATTCATGTGTTGATGTGATTCATGTCACTGATATAGTATCACTGTGTGTTTTGATTGATCTGGACCAAGCTGATGGTGGAATATTTATTGCTATGCCTCCAAACAATGTAGAAAAGGATTAGTTTTCTGATCAAAGTTTATCATGATCGCATGCAGCTCTGGCAATGGTTGAGTTCACCAGGCGATGTTGTCAATGTAAAATTACTGTTTATATTATTCATTTATTCACTACCGTAATGGAAGCTGCAAATGATTTATTATGGCAAGGCGTTCATATAGACAACTACAGCATCTTCCTGAATATTGTTTTATGCAGCGTATAAAGCTCCAGCAGCCAACGGAAGCCTGCCGTTTACTTTTCAGGGCCAACCCAAAACATCGTGGCACGCACAGATTAAATTTTGTCACGGGTCAAAAATACACCAAGTTTTAGGATCGTAATAACTACAAATGTTCACAAAATTCTCCAAAAATAACTCGATTTTGAGAATGAGAAATACTTTCTGCTACATTACATCCAAATATTAACATCGGATATCTTTTTACGATGGAGTAATTGTAATTTCAAAATAGTTTCGTTCCCTGTATTTTTGTTATGGCTACTTTTCCAAGATTCACTGAAGTGCATTACTGGCCTGCACTGAGTGCACGTGGTTGCTCATTCCGTTTTGTCTCGCCTGATTTATCAGAAGGAGACTTTGGGAACACTTTGACATGTGTGTGTGTGTGGTGTATGTGTGTGTGTCCGTGCCCATCAGTATCTCGTGAACCATACAAGCTATGATGATGAAACTTGGTGGGGTGCAAGAGAGGGCTTGAGGTCTATAAGGGGTTAGATTTTTAATGTCATACATGCTAATTAAGTGTGCTAATTTGCATACTTAATTAATTTTGACCAAAAAAGTTTGTGACATGGTTATCTCCTGAACCGTAGAAGCTATCATGGTGAAACTTGGTAGGGTGCACGGGGGTCATGAGTTCTCGAACTGGTTAGATTTTCAGTGCCGTACATGCTAATTAAATAGGTTAATTTGCATAATTAATTAATTTTCAATTAAGCTTGTGACATGAATATCTTCCGAACCATAGGAGCTATTATGATGAAATTTGATGGAGTGCACGATTCTTCAGAATATTTATACTGCAAGAAACCGCCTGGTAGTGCTTTCTAAACACGCAGTTCGTCATGCATGCAACTTTATATTTTGAAGTGCGCTCTAGCAGTCAGGCCCTCAAGGTCGATAACATTTAGTCTAGACTTAAAATAGTCTAAAGAAGGTGATTCCTTCATGTCAGCTGGCAGCAAATTCCACTCTGGTATGGTGTATGGATATAGGGAATACTTATAGCAGTCTTTGTTAACTGTGATTCTTTTGAGATTTCTTCGGTGATCATTTCTGGTAGAAGTAGATGAGTCAGAAGTACTCTCAAGGTGGTCTATGTTGGATGGAGCAAGGTGGTATAACTCTTTGTAGATAATAATAAGGCGAGATTTCAAACGTCTGATGTCCAGTCGTTCCCAATCTAACTGGTGAAGGAGTCGAGTAACACTGGTTTCACGCCTATAATCTCCAGCCACGAAGCGAGCTGCTCTCCGCTGCACCTTCTCAACTGTTTCTTTGAGGGTATGTTTATGTGGGTCCCATATGGTGCTACAGTATTCCAGTTTAGGACGTACTAGGGTCTTGTAGGCAATGGCTTTAGTTTTTGAATCACAACATCTCAAGTTTCTTCTTAACAGGCCAAGGATCTTATTAGCACCATTAGTAACTTGGTTAATGTGTTCAGACCAAGAAAAATCTTTGGACAACTCGACTCCAAGATACGGGTGGTGGTCCACTTTCTGCAGGATGTTACTACCCATTTTATACTGTTGAAGGGTTGGATTTTTCTTGTGTGTCATATGCATAGTGAAACATTTTGAAATATTAAAGCTCATTTGCCAGGACTTCTCCCACTCACACAGCGAGTTGATGTCATGTTGCAAAGTAACACAATCGTCGTTGGATGAAATTTCATGATATAAAATACAGTCATCTTCAAACAGCCGTACTTGAGAAGTTATGGTGTCTGGAAGGTCGTTTATATAAGCTAAGAATAATAAGGGCCCCAAGACTGTCCCCTGGGGGACACCTGATGTAACCGGTGTATTTCCACATTTTTCTCCGTCAATGATAACAGACTGTTGCCGTTTAGTGAGGAAACAACTGATTCCAAGGTGGTGTACTTTAGTGAGTAAGCGCTGGTGGGGGACTACGTCGAACGCTTGACTGAAATCCATGATTATAAGATCAACTTGGCTTCGCCTATCAAGGATTTTAGCCAAATCATGGGTTAAAGCGGCTAATTGTGTTTCACACGATCTTTCCTTACGAAATACATGCTGGAGGTCAGTGAAAAGATGGTACTTATCGACGTGATCCATAATATGACTGTGAATAATGTGTTCTAATAATTGGCATGGGTTCTCAGACTGATTGGACTAGATCATCACCAATTTGGAGCTTATACCGTCATTTTTTTTAAGATCCTCAAACGATGTCTATTTTCATTCTGATTGACTTATACATGTGAATCGTGAAATTTATAGCCTAACACACTGTACCATAGGCAGATTTGGAGCCTATACCGTCATTTTTTTCAAAGATCTTCAAACGATGTCTATTTTCATTCTGATTGAGTTATACATGTGAATGGTGAAATTTATAGCCTAACACACTGTACCAAAGGCGAATTTGGAGCCTATACCATCATTTTTTTTAAGATCTTCAAACGATGTCTATTTTCATTCTGATTGATTTATACATGTGAATGATGAAATTTAAAGCCTAGCACACTGTACCATAGGCAAATTTGGAGCCTGTATCCTCTTTTTTGTAAAGATCTTCAAACGATGTCTGTTTTCATTCTGATTGATTTATACATGTGAATGGTGAAATTTATAGCCTAACACACTGTACCATATGCAAATTTGGAGCCTATACCATCTTTTTTTAAAGATGTTCAAACGATGTTATACATGTGACTGGTGAAATTTTTGGCCTAACACACTGTACCATTGGCAAATTTGGAGCCTATACCATCTTTTTTTTTAAAGATCTTCAAACAATGTCTATTTTCATTCTGATTGATTTATACATGTGGATGGTGAAATTTATACCCTAACACACTGTACCATAGACGAATTTGGAGCCTATACCATTTTTTTTTAAGATCTTCAAACAATGTCTATTTTCATTCTGATCCATTTATACACATGAATGGTGAAATCCTCAAACTGGGTCAAGTCATACCCATGACGAGTGTCTCCTGTGAAAGGGCATTTAGCACCCAGAACCGAATAAAGAACAAATTTTTAGTCGCTTGGGTGCAGACACTTTACAGACCCTCATGGTAGTGGCAACATCGAAGGAAAGCTTACATTCCTTCAACTTTTCCAATGCCATAAAGGAGTGGCTAAGATGTAATGAAGAGATGTCAAGTTGGGTGGCTGTTGTACTGACCCAGCCAGCAGACCCAGCTGGGGCCAGTTGGGCTTCAGTCGGTTGACGAGGGCCGGAACGGGCCAAGGTCCACCCGCTTTGGGCCCATTCGTGTACAAAACAGTTTGGCCCTTTTGGCTAACCTACTTTAAAACACATTGTAAGGTACAGCACATGTTTGGTTATTGCTATGGACAACTTACATTCGACGCTATGCCGCCGATACTTAACAACGATGAATTCATTAAGAATGCTGGCCCAATTGGGTCAGAGTCCGTTTCTGATCGGGTTTGCCTTATTTATTAAGCATGCCGGCCCATTTGGGTCCGAGCCAATTTCCGGTAGGGATTGCCCTAATCAGTGAATTGACCAATCAGATAAGAGAAACATAATTATTAGCTAACTAAGTGAGTTTGCACTAATTAATTGAGCATTGTATATGCATCACTAATGTATTACATTACATTACATCACTAATGTAATTGAGCATTGTATATGCTAAGAAATATATAATTAAAGAGGTTTTTAGTGGAAATTGTTAATTATGACTGCAGTAAGCATTAAAATATTAAATGCAATGTTAATTCACCACGTTTCTATAGCGGCTAGTAAACACAGACATGTGAGAGTTGAATAACGTTTATTCATCGCGTTGACTTCGGTCGGCATATGATTTATTTGTCAGCCATGCGGGTTCGAACACTGCTCTTGTGTAGTAAGTAGATTACCCTTGGTTGCTCCTGGGCCCTGATATGAACCTCGACGTTTATATCGGACCATTATCCCACATGGTTCGACACATGAATGCAACCACTGGATAAAACCATTTGGCACCCATTTGGCCCGGGTGAGGGCCCCATGTGGGTCCCACTCAGTTGGACCAGTAATGGGTACCGTGACAGATTTTACTCCATTGGCCCAGTATGGTCCCCACTCGGGTCCGATTCAGTTGGCTCAATTGGGCCCGACGCGGAGCGGAATGACAAATCCAGCTGGGTCCCAATTGGGCAGCCCACTTGGGAGCCCAATTGGGCTCCAAGTGGGCCCCAGTTGGGCCTGCTGGCTGGGGAGCTACCAGCCAATTCTCTTGCCAGTGCAACTTGTAGTTGCACAAACGTGGCTAGTGGCTACTAATATTAAAAAAGATTATGAAAAACACTTTCACTCTCTTTGATTGTTTGTTTTATTACTGTTACAAGTATAGTACTGTAGTATTAGAATACAACAGTTGAAATCATTATTATACTTAACATCTGTACAGGAGACGAAAAATTGGGCTGAAATGGAAAAAAGTAAGTTGGAGTGTTGGACCCCTTAAAATTACTGTTGGACCCCTTAAATTCAGTGATGCAGACCTTAAAGGGTCCGAAATTCTAGGCTCGGACCCCTTAGATTTGAAGCTCTGCGCTAACCCTGTTGGTAACGTTAATATTCAACCTGTTAGTAGCAAGTTGACAATTTAGGGGTATTATTGATAACAACCTAAACATCGATTCCCATATGTAAATAACATGTCGGGCAGCATTTCTTGCTCTTCATAAGATTGGCAAAATTCAAAGTTTTCTTGACATACCAACAACTGAGAGACTGGTAAATGCGTTTATTTCCTTGCGCTTGGATAATTGCAATAGCCTGCTGTATGATATCTTCCAGATCACGAATTGGGTAAATTACAATTCATTCAGAACTCTGGAGCCCCATGCCTAATTTTCACATTTACCACAAAGCAAAGTGTGTTTACACATTCTCTAATTTAGCCTATAATGGTTCGTTACTTACCCTGTTTAATCTTTTAGCTCATCGATATACAGGACATTGGGCTGTAGTTGGAAGTCACACTATAGGGTATATCAGAAATTGATATGATATATAATCATCATTTGTGAAATATATGTTCTGAAAGTGTTTTATGCACTTGCATTGTCTGTCAACAGTACAGTTTTGGCAGGATACAGCTAGCAACAAATAAATGAGTTTACTGTATTTATAACTCTTTTATTCTCTTTATTCCATATATTCCATGAAGTTTTTCTTTCAATTAATTTTACTTGTTGCAGCTAGAGAAGCGAGAGTGCCATCCATACATGCAGAAGCACTACATAACTAATTGTACCCGCTTGCTGACAGGACAAAGAATCTATATATAATATATATGCAGTCATGCTGGAGTATGTGATACTTTGCAAGTAAACATGAACTTTCCCCATTGGGAGACCATGAGCACATATTGCGTGAGCTTACCAACATGCGAGCTTGCGCAAGCTTGCACAAGTTCACAATTATTTCCTGATCAGAAAATTGTGAGCTTGTGCAACCTTGCACAAGTTCACCATTTTCTCGATCAGAAAAAGTTGCAAGCTTGCACAAGCTTGCGCAAGCTTGCAAAGAGCATGTGCTAGCTAGGACGATGTTTGCGCAAGCTTGCAGCAAGCTAATTTTTCTGTAAGGGCTGCAGGTTGAGCGTTAGTGAGCGCGTGCCGTACGTTTTAATGGGCGTGTCGTTGACTGCTAACAGCTCTCGAGTAGACAGAGTGCGTTTGCGGTCATTTGATGTTGCCGGAACAACGCTCACTTCGGCTCCAGTGTCGACAAGGGATCGTGTGCCTATATTTCTGTCTGTCACGTAAAATAGGCGACTTGCCCTTTGGCCAGCGAGACCTGTCGCACCTACTTGCTGGCCGCGGAGTTTTCCGCCTTCTCTGATCCAGGGTATTTGCATGGCGGGCGACAGTTGTTGGCCTTATCACCAAACGTATGGTGGTACCAGCAGATGTCGCTTACCGGGCTGTCGGGGCGTCCTGAATTTGAAGGCGAGCGGGTGTTCGATCTGCCTCGGCTTCGGTCACGCTTCAATTGTGTCGTTAGTGAAGCGACTTGCTTGGTCAGCTCGTCGAGTTGCGCCTGCATTTTGTGCAGCTGGTCGTTTGAGTTGGATGTGGGTTGTGTCTTGATGGCCGCGATTGTTTCCTGGGGGGTTGCCACTTCCATAATTTTGTCCGCTAATGTGGCGAGTTGTTCCATGTCTGTCGTATCGCTAGCGGTAGCAAGGACAAGTTGTACGTTCGTTGGCAGGCGTTGAGTGAACAATTGCTTGAGGATATTGGTGTCCAACGTATTTGTTCCCAGTAGCTGTCTCATTCGCCGTAAAAGTTGCGACGGCTTGCGGTCCCCTAACTCCTCCGACGTTAGGAGCTGGTGTAGCCTCTTCTGCTCCGAGGCAGTCGTTCGTTTGATTAACTCCTTTTTTAAAGAGTTGTACGGGTCCACCCTCGGGGGGGTCGATAAGAAGATCGCGTACCTCTTGTGCGATTTGAGGCTGTAGGGACGCAATGATGTATGAATATTTCGTTTTGTCGTCGACGATGAAGCGGGTGGCGAATTGCGCCTCCACCTGTGCAAACCAAATGTATGGGTCGTTTGGCCAGTAGGGGGGTAGCTTCAAACTTACGGCTGCCACGGGGGCTGGCGGTGGCTTCTGTTTCGTTTCTTCATCGTCTCCAGGCATCGTACCCGATGAGGCTACGCCGGTTTAGCAGAACAAACACACGCGCTGGCAAGCTATTGACAAAACCCCTCTAAACTAGCTCAGTTAATATAGTCGTTTTTGACTCACAAACAGATCAGTTCATAATGCATTGCATGTTAGTATAATTTAATGGCATCGTGACTTTTTAAATGTGCGTACATAAAGTTAGCCGACATAGTCATAACCCGTAATTATAGCTGCGCGGTAATAATACTACGCCGTACCATTAACCAGCAATATAAAGTTATCCTAGGCCCTACTGTGTGTCGCTATACAAACATTGCAATAATCGAGACTTTTCATATTGCGAGTCTAAAATTAGGATGCAATAACAATAATTCCCAGTGTTCCGAAACACACACTGCCTGTTCACCTACGGGGTCACCACTTTGGGGAATGTTGGGCGAAACCTTATTTAATTAAAATATGACCCTCCACTCACCTCAATATATAATCGTTGCGTGCGTGGCGTTGGCTACGGAGCTAGGCGGCTTGTCGTAAGCCCCTGGTATGCTGGGTCTCGTTCTGGCGTCGGAGACGTATTGTTGTGTCCAATGATCAGTAATGTAATGATCCACCACGAAATTGTATAATGTTCTCCTTTACGAAGAATAAAAACTGATGTTATAAGCACAGGGCGTATGTAATAATATCGTTAGCTCACATCCGTCACAACGTAATTCATCCGGGCCCGGAATCCGCGGGCTATTAATATTATCCCGAATATAATAATAAAAGTAATTATCACACAATAATGTTGAATCACATAATTAATATACAAATAATTAATGAT
>JAODUJ010084187.1:0-11676 GCA_027564615.1 Psolus chitonoides | reverse complement strand
CCTCACCTTTGTGATGTCTGTTTTACATACTATTTGAACGGTTTTCCTAGAAAAGAACTGACTTTTAACTACTACTTAGCGGTCCCAAAGAAAATCACTGAACTAACAGAGTATAAATAAAGCGCTAATGACAGACACCATAATCGCGCATAGCGCGATATTTTTTCAAATATGGACCACAAATACGGCTTTAAATTGACTTCCATTAATCAATTATTCTATAATATATCTAAGTACATTGAGAAAGTGGTTACTGCTAGACTAACTGAACGCGGGGCTGCCTTCAACAGGTTTGAGATAGTGTCATCAGACATCAGAATATGGCCCACAGTATGCCTCAGATTGCAGGAAAATGGTTTAAATATTTGAACTCTTTCTGGGCCCCCCCCCCAGACCCCATAAAACTGGCATGCCTATGGCACGTGGAGCTGCCTTCGGCAGAGTCCAGATAATGTCGTCTATAATGATAAAGACATCAGAATATGACCAACAATATGCCTCAGATTGCAGGGAAATGGCTTAACATTTTCTGGTGGAGCATGCCACCAGACCCCTAACACTGGCGTGCATACGACACGCGGGGCTGCCTCCAGCACGGTTGATATAGTGTCATAAGACATCATAATATGACCCACAGTATGCCTCAGATTGCAGGAAAATAGCTTAAATATTTCAAAAAGGTATGGGGGAGCATGCCCTAGCGGATAGTACTACCGTGCCTATGGCACGTGGGGTTGCCTTCAGCAGCCCAGGTACATTTCGCCCTCCTGTTTATCCATTTCTGGATACGCCACTGATAGATACGGGGTGACCGCCGGAATTTCCGGGAGTGATATTAAAATGTTAAAATGTGAACATTTGATTTCTTGTGGGCCCAACAAAAACAGCTCTAGAAACTATGGGCAAATGAAAGTTGGAAGAAAGACCCGTATTCTACTTTGGTTAGAAACTTCCTAATCGCGATCATTTCGATACCATCAACTATTAGCAAGATGTTGTTTCCTGCAATTTGTCAACTCCTTTTGAGTTGGTGAAGAAGCGCAAACCCAATGTAGCCCTATGTTTGTGTTCGACCCCTCAATTAGACCCATACACAATATTAAACTTGCGTAGTATAGAGAGCTTCGACGGGTTCTATCCTATGAAGAAACATGATGATGACAATATTCACATTATGAGGAATATGCACACCACCTCTGAGCTCAATCCAACTTAACATCATAACATACACTGTGTTATAGGGGGTTCAGTGTATGACCCCTGTTAGCATTAGATGACCATCAACCACCAGCATACTTACCAGGAACAGTATACCCATTATGAGGTACATGCATACCAAGTATGAGGTCAATCTAAATTAACATCATAAAGTTAAACTGTTTTAAAGTTTTCAGTATTTTGTTTTATTACTTTAGGCAACAGTATACAATTCACACAATTACAACACGGAGTAACAAAGGTAATGCAAAAAGTGAAAGGAAGTGTAACTGAAAACCCTTGGAGGCTTGTCGAGAACACACTCCCTGCTTACAAAATATAATGATTATTATGAGGCACCTAATAAACACATAGCAAGAACATACCGGAACTACGTCATCTAAACAAACCCTATAGAAAAAAACTATACCTATACTAAAAAGTTTCAATCAATAAAGTAATTGAGACAAACCAGTATCCATTACCTACAGCTGAGGATCTATTTGCAACCATAGCTGGGAGTAAGGTATTTAGCAAGATAGATTTGTCTAGTGCTTATTTACAGCTGGAGGTTGAAGAAAATTGTAGGCAATTCCTGACAATCAATCGTCAGCCCCGGCAATTTTCCAAAGTACTATGAATAAAATCTCACATGGCATTCCAAATACCTGTTGTTATCTAGATGATATTCTGATACTACCTCATCTAAGGCCGAGCACATCAAAGTGTTAGACCAAGTTCTGATCTCTCGTCTATTATTCATCCACTAAATAACCTGCTCCAAAAAAGAGGTTAAATGGGATTGAACGTCTGCTTGTGATCAGGCATTCAGTCAGAGCAAAGAGTAACTTTTGAATAGCCAAGTATTATGTCACTATGATGAAAATCACCATTACGTCGGCTTATGGCATAGGAGCCATAATTCCACATGTTTTCCCTGGCGGGGAAGAACGCCCAATAGTTTTTGCGACCCGGTCCCTCACCAAGAGTGAACGGAATTTCGCACAGATTGAACGAGAGGCATTGAGTCTCATTTTTGGGTTCCGTAAATTCCATAAGTATTTGTATGGCCGTAAATTCACATTGGTCACGGACCATAAACCGCTGACAACTATTTTAGGGCCTAGATCCCCAGTACCTACTCTAGCCAATGCTAGAATCCAACGTTGGGCTTTATTCCTCTCCACGTACACTTATGAGATCAAGTATCGTAAGTCTGAAGAACATTGCAATGCAGATGCAATGTCACGTCTTCGTGTAAGAAGTGTTCTACTTCTCTTATGTTAATGAGTTACCAGTTACAGCTGTGGAAATTGGTAAAGATAGTCAGAAAGATCCAATTTTAGTTAGGGTCTATGATTACATAATGAATGGATGGCCTAGTTACATTGAACTGGATAGTTTGAAACCATATTTTGTCCGCAGAAATGAGTTATCTGCCGAGCAAAATTGCGGGATGTGGGGTTCTAAAGTAGTAGTCCCTCCTGAACTGCATCCTCAAATACTAGAGGACCTGCATAGTCAACATACGGGTATGAGACGTATGAAAGCCATTGCACGTGGGATGGACTTCACATATATTTTGCAGAACTTAACAAACAGCACTGCTTGGTTCTGACTGATAGTCATTCCAACGGCTTGGAGGTGTTTCCGATATCTACCACAAATGCCAGTAAAATTATTGAAATTCTGTGTGGGTTGTTTGCATCATATGGGCTACCATACCAGGAGAAATTGTCTCAGACAATGGGCCCCCATTTTCATCAACTGAATTTCAGTCATTTTTCTAGAAATGGTATCAAACAAACACGGGTCCCTCCATACCACCCTTCATCCAATGGAGTTGCAGAGCGCTCAGTACAAATTGTAAAACGAGCATTAACAAAACAAATGTTGGATGATCAGCCACAAAAGCGGGATATTTCTCCACCAATCAGATTGGCAAATGTCCTGTTCATGTACAGGAACACTCCGCATACCACGACTGGGCAGACTCCTGCTGATTTAGGTGACGTGGTGCATGGCCACCAAGCCAAACAAAAACAATATCATGACACTGCGGGAGTGAAACTAAGGATGTTGAAGGTGAACGGCAAGTTTCGAGATAAAAACACAAGGAAAGGGAAGGTCAAATGGCTTCCAGGTAGGATCACCAAAATATGTGGTCCTAGTCCGGGGATCAATAGGTTCGTTCACATAGATCATTCATATGTTATCTTGGGCAGGGGAGAAACTTGCAGATTTTGGAACCGGAAGCTCCGGCTTGTCCTGAACACTGGACCGGTACACTGGGTCTTCGCCACCTGAAGTGACTTCACCCCAATGGGATGATCCTGGTGTTGTTTCCAGTTCAGCGGTGTCACCGGAAGTGGAACAGGTAGAGCCACACGATTCACCACCCCCTCTACCTACTTTTGAGGGAAACAAACTAAACTCTCCTCAACATAGCACCACCACTGTGGACCCAGGGGACATTGCACACTCCCATACCCAGTTACCCACCAAACCACTTAGACGGTCTACCCGGGTATCAAAACCCAGAGACCAACTTGACTTGTAAATAAGTTATGATAAGTTAAAAGAAGACAATAATATTGTTGTTTACTTGTTTTTATTCTATTTTTCAAGGGGGAAAAATCACTCCCCAGAGTATAAGTTACAATGAACATTATGGACCACTAACTCTGTTTTAAGAGAGGATGAGTGTAATAATGTCACATAAGCTTCTTATAGGGTCAGCTCTCATTGCTGTGCACCCTGATTGTTAACATCGACTTGGGCAAGTCTAAGAGTTATAAAGCTCTCTCTTGGAACCGCCATCTTTGCGTTCAGTCTCAATATATTACACCATCCCTCGTCAGTTTAACCATGATCGGGAGTGAGATCCCCCTAACCCTTAGCGACGTCCCTGTGCAGAATACGGCAGTTAGTTGTTCTTTCTCCGTATCTGATAATAATGTCTTAGGCTATATTTTGTGATAGAGAATATTTTTATTTACTCATACAAAAATTGTGGTTGAACTTGACATGCAATTTTGTTGCTAAAGCTTGGAGACCAACTTTTGGGTCGCCACCCATTGGTCGGGAAGCGTCGCCGTAGAAGACCTTTGACCTCTCCCAAAACAATAGGGGTCATGTACTCATTATGGGGAATATACGTAGCAAGTATGAATTTGACCCGACCAGTCATGGGTGACTTAGAGTGTTTACAAGGTATTCAGTGTTTGACCTCTGTTGACCCCTGACCTCTCTCAGAAACAATAGGGATCATGTACTCATTATGGAGATATACGTACCAAGTATGAATTTGATCCGATCGGGGATGCGTGAACTATCGTGTTTACAATCAAAGCGTCATATACACATATACACATGCTATCACGACTGCATAGATTTCTTGGGACTCCGTCAGCAAGGGATCACAAATAATGTAATTTGACATCATAAAGACCAGAGTAGACTAACATAATGTTTCTAGGGTACTATTTCTGGCTTTCATAGCCAAATTTGTTTTTTTATCGAGGAGACAGGTTATTTATGCAGTAATAATTAGTCAATCACTCATTATTAATTAGGTAATAATTGTCAGCCTAAATTACAAATATACGCTAGTTCTACGGTTTCTACCACAAGATATCAGATAATGCAGAGAAGCCACAGAATAGTTTGCTTACAAAATTAATTGCAAAATGATGAGAAACAATATGTGCCACTTTAAAAGCGTTACTGATGTTCTTTCCTTTGTTTTGGCCACTAGTTTTATGACAGAAGAAGGAAACAAAACAATTCTCAAATTCGAAGGACTTTATTCGTTATTACCGATACATTTTCATCGCAACACAATTTTAAGTTCACTCTTTTTATAGCTGAGTATAGAAAAGCAAAAATAAAAGGAAGACAGAAGACAAAAATACGAAATCATTATAACTCATAGTACAATATTGAATATCAATTCGAGCACCATGCCATCTTTAGAGAAGCCCGATGAGCTGTGGGATGCCTGATTGTCAGACCAACTAATCCATAAAAACGTAGTCTTGTGTGAAAGAGAATAAAAATGATTCGGATCTGTGATTTTTGTTTTAAAAATGAATGTCGTTTCATGAAGAACATCGCTGTTAAACAGAGGTCCAGTCTGATTTACATGAAAGATTTGCCAACACTTTTGAATTAAAAAAAATGTTACAATCATATTGTCTTCATGCAGCAATATTTCCTGAAAGTAAAGTTACTTTTGAGATTGTCCGAATATAGTGAATGATCTCATAAACAAATAAAATCAGATTATTCTCCTCTCCTTGGATGAAATGCAAACTCATCGAGCTCCTTTAAATAATACTAATTAGCATATATAATGTATTCAACATTTCAGGTTGGCCTACATGAAGTAGGTCTACCTCCTAAATGTCGGTCCAGAGAGCAGGATGAGGTGGTAATATTTATCAGCCGAGACATCTTCACCGGCCGAGTGCGTCTTGCTATAGCTTGCTGCAAGAATAGGAGTAATTAATTTTAAACCTTCAGCGCACAGTTCCAATTTCCATGGGCCGGATTAACCCAGGGGTAAACGGGGCGACTGCCCGAGGCCTCTACCACCAAAGGGCCTCCACCATCAATGTTAAGAAATAATGCTCTTTGTGTTATTTTTGAAATGGGAGGGGCAGGGTCTCCACAACACCGGTTGCCCCAGGGCCTTTACCCCGGTTATTCCGGCCCTGCCAATTTCAAAGAGGGATCTGGCGGGAAAATGCATGGCTGATGTCCTTCCATTTTCGCGAGAGGACACTACACTGTCTAAAGTAGCAAGGTACACTTAAGATGGATGACCTGCTGAACTCTCTGAAAATGAAGGTAGCTTGAAATATTTCTATAACAGGAGGCAAGAGCTAACCAAGAGTTAACAAGGAATACTCATGTGGGAAATGGGAGTAATCGTCCTTCAAAATGTCGAAGCGCCATACTTCACAAGTTACACGAGAGTCATGAAGGCATAGTTAGGATAAAGTCGGTGGCCCGAATTTATGTTTAGTGGCCTGGAATTGATGCGCAAATTGGGCAAAATGCTGCATCATGAGGAACTTGCCAGGTTATTCAGATCAACCCTAAGTTAGCACCATTACACACATGGATTCCTGCATCCAACCCAATTTATATTGACTTTGCGGGTCCATTTGAAGGCTCAACTTACATGGTCATTGTTCATGCCAGTTCAAATGGCCAGAGGCGTATAACATGAGTAGTATAACGACAAAGCGTACTTCATCAGTCTCGCGTACGATTTTTGATAAATATGGATTGCCTCTAATTATAGTGACTGAACATCATCATCATCATCGTCGTCGTCATAATGTGCCATCTCTATGATCCAGGGGTCGATATTTCACCATTCTCCAACGCCTCCTGGCTGATAATGGTACATCTGAAGAGTTTCAAGACTTTGTTAAAGCAAATTACATAAACACAAATTCAACGCGCCTTGTCATGCAAGTACGAACGAACAGGTAGAACGGTTTATTCAGTTCCTGGAACAAGCCATCCGTTAACCTAAACAAGACAGTGGTTAATCTCGGGCAAAAGTGGATAATTTGTTCATGGCATATGGAAATGCATAACATTCAGTTATTTTAAAGAGATCACTTCGTTTTAGATCAGATCATCTCAGACCTAATCTTGATATCATATATAAAGACCAGTTGTATGGGCAAACTGATCGTGTCAAAAGAGCTCAGACTAGGGAGTTGTGTGAACCTGACTTGGTATTAGTTAGGAACTATATTGGGAAGACAAAATGGGTGCCAGGTGTGATCGTAAGTAGGGATGGTCCACAGGTCAAAGTGGAGAATGGTTTTTGGAGGAGACATGTAGAGCAGATCATACCAAGGTCAGCATCTACAGTCATAGAAAAACATATTTCTGACAGGTCATTCGGTGACGAATGACTCATACAGGTCATTTGATTGAATCAAGGAGTATCTTCATCATTAAATACAAATCCACCTAGTGTATTGGGAGATACTCCACAAACCGCAGATTCTAAAGTTGAAATTCCAACGCAACCTGAACAAGATAAGAAATTGGTTGTAACTCCGTCAATTAATGATTCTGGTGAAAATGTGATGAGACCTGACGTGTCATTGTCAAATTCACACGAGAGAGTTAACTTAGAAGCATAATGTTCAAAAGAGTCCAAGGGTAGAACTTAGAAGGTCAACCAGACTCATCAAGCCTATGAACATATTCACCAAGAACGTGAATACTTGAGTTCTGGGACAATATTTGTTTAGATAATTTGTCACATTAGAAACATTTGATTAGTGATTGTTATTTTATTTGTGACTGCCTCTGTACTGCAGCAGGGGCTTCATTGAATCGTCTAGCCATTGGCGCGTGTTACACATTTGTAACAGAATGTATTATCATTAGCCGCATTGCCAAAGGTATTTCAATTCCAACGGGGAAAGCTGCCCCTGCCCTCCTGCCAGGGGAAAGCGGGAGAAACTATGTGCCCTTTAAAGACGATCACTAGGTAATACGGTATCTAAATAAGGGTCATCAAACTGCAGTGACTCTGAAATAATTGGACATTCTATCAATTTGACAATCTATAAATTGTGTAACATCGTAGGATATTCATCTAAGTTTCCGTCATTATACTAGGGAAGACATTCACCTTTAAAATGTTTGGTACATCAATAGAAAGAAAACAACATTATATTAAGGAAGACATTAACACTTGACAATGTTTGGTACATCAATAGAAAGAAAACACAATTATCTTTCTAAAACGGTTTGAACCCAAGGTGTAGCCTAGCGATAAGTGTACAGAGCGACGTGAATATAGGCTACCCAATAAAGTTTTAGTTTCAGGGTGATTTTTCCAATATTGAGCACCTCCGGAAACTTGTTTTCAAAAAGGTTTGAATATAACATGTTGATTGTATGTCAATAATCTATAATAATGTTGACTGCATTAACGTCACTGGCGGATCCAACGGGGAACAATGCGGGCCAGCCTCCCCCTCCCAAGGTTTGCCAACAAATTAACACCCACGCGCCAAAGCGTCTAATCCGTTTGTACATAGGCCTACTTGGCAGACAAGCCAGTAGGCTTAGTCGTTGTGCTAGATAACTAGACGGGTAGATGTAGCATCCGACCCTAAAAAATCTAACAAAAGGTATGTCAATGGTTTTCTGCTCTACTGCATATAATGAATGACAGAAAAAAAGTCTACCAAAATCGGGGGACGGAAAGTTGGTTAAAACTGGGTCAGTTTCAAATCCAGCTCAGTGTTTCCACATTTCCACATCTGATTTCCTGAATTCAGTGAGATGCATCCTCAAACAAGGTGACCATTTCGAAATATATTCAAGTTGAATGTTCACATTCAAGAGTAATATAGGTCTCTAACATAACATATTATTTCCCATCATTTCTCGAAATTTGTGCCAAATATCACGTACACATAATTTGTGTGAAAGTGGAAACATTGGTCAACCGTTTAAAACAATGATCCGTTGTAGTAAATATCTTACATATTTTTGATTTAAACCATAATCCTCGTTTATTTCAAGTCTTGGGCAAGTCATCGGTGACAATGAAACCCAGACCGTGTTCACTCTGTCAGTGAACTGTTGTGAACACTAAGAAACTCAAAATGGCAAAATTGGCAGCCACTATAAAGACGTGAAGAGCGACATTACCAATAAATCAGCTGTCGTTATAAAACAACTATTTTGGCATTCTATGAGAAAATATCGGAGACCATATCTATATGTTTCATGTACATTCCTATTGTTTGAAAGATACCTGTTGAATGTGTGAACTTGCCAGTGGATTGAATGTGTATCACATATTTCCCTAAATCATTCAATCCGTTCTTTTTAATACATCATTTTGAGCATTTACATATTTATATATGAATAAATCCAGCCTCTGTGGGGTTGTGAAATATCGCTATATTTGGTGGCCTTATTGGATTATTCGTAGTTGAGGGAATAAAAATACTTAGAGGGCACATTGCATACCTCATTCAGTTATGTTCCTCGAGATGTTGCCCACAGCTAAAGGATTCAACAAAGGTCTGACAACTCGAACTGTCACTAGCTCATCATCCTAGTTTAATCCTCATCACTGTCCTCAAGTTCACCAGAAATCTGAATGTGTTGATTGTCACAATACGTAAGTTGGCACGAGCCACAAGCAGAGATGCATAGGAGTCCATGTTTCCTACAACTGCAACAAGGGCCACTACTACCAGTTGTGCGATTGCGATGTACCATATTCAGAAGAGTGCCGGTGCAGCATTCATGTCAGACATTATAGGTACAAGTTGATTGTCTTCTAGTCTCCAACCACATTCCAAAGAATTACTGCCACTCTCCATCCCCATCAAAGTCATGGTCTAATAGTACACCCTCCGGCAATATAATTGATTTGCAGATTCAGTTGAAGGAAGACGTTCGGGTGCAATGAATGATTTAGCAGAGGCAACGTTCTTCGTAAAATATGCCATAACGCAAGGCAGCCAGAGAACATGTGCTCTCCTCCTCATCAAATGTGACAGACATCGCTCGGCTGCGGTGAGTCGCTATCTCAGTTGGATTCTTACTGCGTGAAGTGAATTCATTTGCACAAGACTGGATGACCGGATCACCTTCGACTAGTTTTCTAAAGGCTGTTTTTTCTGACACCATACACACGAGACGTCGAATGACATCCCGTGAATGCCTGTAGGAATATTAATTGTGTGCACACCTCACTGCCGAGATGGCGCTTCATCGAATTAATGTTGTACACTTTTGGCGGGCCTATTTACTAAAATAGAGTGGTTGTCCATCTTCTGACAGTAATTGAGTAAAAGAGTCAACAGGTCAGCGTCCTCACCAATCACCAGTTTTAGTAATGTCTACATCAGCATCTTCGTTTGCCAGAATGACTGAGCAACCCACACTCTCCAGTTCGCCACTAATTGACCTGATGAGATGCTGCTTATTTATGGCTCTCGATAGAAATTCTTCTGTTTTACCTCCGAATTCGGTTTCTCCTGTAAAGTTCACGATCGGATGATTGGTTGATTGTCCCAGTCTCTGGTGGGTACACAGAATTATAAAAAGAATAATTTTATAATTATGTGGGTGGGTGTTATCCGTTATGAGGGGACCTGCTGCATAGCCATCGAACACCACCGTTGCAGATCCATAGTGCGTAGTTGTGAACTCAGCATACGCTCTGGCTATTTTACCATAGGTATCCCCTCTTGTTCATTCCCGTCTGTGCAGTAAGGAATCTCCATCAAGCACATACCCCTCATACTGTGAAATGACGTCTGATGTCACTCCGCATTATGGTGTCTTTTTACAGTGGGCAATGAGAGCTTGGGCGAGTTGTAGTTTATCAGCCTTTCTCAAAACGTCTTTTTCCTCAAAAAGGGATGGTGGGTATGGACTCGGCTCATATCTAATCACCTCTTCAAGAGACATATCTGCGTCCTAGATACCACGAGGAATCACTGGAACAGTAAACTGGAATCGATGCTCCTGTCAGGAGTGATCCTGACTGTAGAATAATTCCCCAGTGTCTTGACTTCATCTTGAACACAGGCTGTCCAATCATTTTGGAAATTATGTATTTTCCCACTGTCTCATATTCATGCACGTTAACGTCGTCTCCAGCAACTGTACCATTGACGATATTCCTTAACTCAGAGTCCGAGGAGAAAAGTTAACATGAAGTTATCTTTGCACTTATCTGTTTTTAGTTTAACAACTGTAGTGGATATTACAAGACTCTCAAGTGTAATGCCAGCAAAGATGAATACATTCCCTCGGTGTCATCTACTAAGGAAGCAAACTCAGGAGCTTTATCTATCACAGATTTCATAATCATTTGGTGAAGACACTTCTCTACGAGCAGACGGCAACGGAAAGCTATTTGAAACGATTTGCTAGTCATAATGTGCACGACAGCATTTTCACCGTACACAACTTCTAATATGTTTTTGAGTTCTGTGCCCTCCATCAATTCGCCTATCGCTCCAAGCAAATTCCTAAACGTGTAGAAAGCACCCAGCATAAGAACTATCTCCTCCAAGTTGCTATTTTGTGGTGAAGCATACATGATCTCCGCAGCCTTCCAATAGAGGAGTTGATCAAATGCTATTACTGGAGAAACATGATGTTGATGGATATGTTGCTGAGGAAATCTAACGTGTACAGAATGCAAGATTTGTCCCCCGATACATATAAATCACTGGTAAATAGTGTACGGAGGATTAGCCGGGGTGCATATGTCCCTGATGAATGATATATATTATACCTTGCCAATTTAGAACTGGCTGTTTGAAGTGGAAAGAAAGTTCCCATAAAATATCGACTTGCCTAATATCACAATGTTGGAGCTCAGGAATTTCTTGAAACTTGATGTTAAGGAGATCATGGGTAGCAAAGCGGTACTCAATTATATCAATAGAGGACAGATGA
>JAODUJ010084076.1:0-11676 GCA_027564615.1 Psolus chitonoides | reverse complement strand
AGAAAATAATCAATTTCTTCCACTTTTCTCAAAAGGAGTAAATATGACTTAGGCAATTATTTCATTAGGGTGACGATATCGGATCGTACATGCTATCAGCACAACAACAGACTCGGAAGAGTTTGCCCTAGCTTGCAGTAATGGTACAGTCTGTGCATGACGATGTAGCCAACTGCCTGACACGTGGGCATAATGCACTGTACAAGCCATCGGCGAGTTGTTTATATCGGGTATACAACTACAACATACGACAGTATGAGACGATCGCAACTCGCGGCGTCTTACTTTTCGTGGAATTAGCGCTAGCAAGATGCGATCATAGGCAAACTGATCGTGTTCGAACAGTCAAACACACATGAAACCATGTCTTGAAGCTGTTTGCACATTTCGGGGGGTTTAAATAATTTTGATTCGCGATGAGCGAACGTTCGTGCGTAATAACGGGGCGAGCTGCCAGCAGATCTCGCCCAACGGTGACTGTCGGGAGGCACAGCACCGCTCGCTCGCTGGTCAAGCACTGCGTGTATGATTGGTACTGTAGGCATGCCGCCGACAACATTGAACAAGTAGCGATGTAGTGATTTTTTGACAACAATATAGTTATGAATTCAATTGGAAGCTACTGTTAAATATGATATTTATGATGCTGGTAATTGATTTATACTTCATGACATTATGCATCTGTTGTTCATAATTCTTGCATGCAAGGTTTTGAACAAGTTGAAGGGCTAAATTTGTGCCGCTCGCGCTAGTGCGGGCATGCGCATATTTGTTCTTTTTTTGACACTCTGTTTTATCATGATGATACAATGGAATAGTCCAAAATAATGAGGCATGACGAACATATGATATAATGGAATTGAAATATTGTGTACCTGTCTCTGAGTCAGTGTGAACTATGTTTTGACACTTCCGAACGTTGGCAAGCAAAAGTGGGGGAACTAAGATAACAATATTATGAATTTAATCGGAATATGTTGTTCACTACGTGTGTTATTATGCTAGCCATTGACCTATACTTCATGACAGGGATAGCACCTCATACACGTGGTACACTCAATGTACACATGATTTTAAAGTCTCTTTCAGTGCTCTGTGCCCTTGCAGTTGCCGCAGTGCGGGCGTGCACAGATTTTTCTCTTTTCTAGGGACTCGGTTATTCACGGTTAATAACGGGCGAATCGGTTTTTTCGGTTGACTCGGTTAGTCGGTTATCTGAAAATGAAGAAACCAAGTCTAACCGAAACCGAGTCAAACCGGTTTTCAAGGTTTAACCGACTAACCGTGCAGCCTTACATCCAATTGCGGTGATCTGACTCAGTTAGAAAATTCTTAGAGAAACACTGCCCACAATGTTGGATGTGACCTACTGTTTGTAACACACATTCACTACCCCTGCATTTCTAGAAACAGAAGAAACGGGACCAGACCACTGCCCAGCAGAAGAGTTTAAAGCAGATAATCAACTGTAACCTCGCAAAGAAGAAATCGTCCCCGCTATTCGCTACTGGAGTGCAGAGACAGCAGAGTACAAGTACTACTGAGATGTCTTGTCACTGTGGATACAGTGACAAGTTTGAGGAAGCACGAACAAGGTACCGGGAGGCTGAGGGAAAAGTAAAGGAACTGGAGTCCCGGATGAAAGCGATGAAGGAGAAGGAAGACCTATACCACAAGCTCAACCGGGATCTCCAGACATACCTCATTGACGAGGCCAAAGGTATGAACTCCTTGAACTGTATGGATTTGCTCAGAAGGCACAAATACTGTATGGTGTGGACAGATGAAGAGTAACTCCTCATTGCCTGCATGTCTGATTTTATGCAGAGTACACAAAAGCTGAAGAGATATATATATATATATATATATATACACTGTATATATATCAGAGCATTCTGAGCTTCAGGCAAGATTGAAAAGCACTATGGGGGATAAGAAATTAGCCACATACCTAGTCAAATACTTTTATTTTTATTTTATGAAGGACTCGCCGGACAAGGGTATTGAACCCATGACCAGGGTTCTAGTTACGGTGGGCGGCGCTGCATGGGCGGCACCGCCCGGCACTGCGAATTTCCGCCCGGCGCTCTGGTTCAAATAGGCTGTGCCGCCCGGCACGAATTTTCCAAAAATATGAACTAAAACGTTGTAGCTGGTTCAAACTATTTTGTAATTTCGAACAATATGTAGCACTCTTCCAAAATCTTGTCTAACCAATGCCAATATTCACCAAAGAGGAACATAATTCCGTTATCATGATGCTAGATACAGCCTAGATTCATCTATAGGCAAATGAAAATACCAGCACGAATTTCTCCTAGAACGTCATGAATTGTCCGGTATAGGCTCTGATTTTGCCTACGCACAGTGTGTTAGGATAGGTAATTTTTCTGAGACAATTTTTTCTCAGATTCAGGATTGTGAATAGTGGAAATATTATATTGCTTGTTTTCTGCATAAATATAGCATAACAATGGGAGTGAGGCATGGAGAAGTTATTCCCACCTCTGAAATTCATTTTAGGTAAAATTCAGGTGGAGGTAACGGGTACGGTAGCAGAACTGGAAGAGGGGGGTTGCTTAGATGTTTCCTGCTGGTTCATGCATTCCTGCTCCCTGCATGGATGAATACCCATGGATCATCAATGAACTTCCATATTATATATTTTCGTTCATTATTCTTGATTCCAAATTCATCTACATCCACTGAGAATGAGTTAAAATAGGGCATGCCCTAGGCTTCGCTCCCCCTGACCCAGGCATATTGCCCCTGCACCACACCGGGGCCTTGCCCCTGGTCCTGGACAATACCAGGGGCCCTTAACCGGGCCACTGGACACCAGCTGTTGCGCGCGACAGATCCGCTACGTTTCGCCATCAGTAAATTTACCCGGCACTCAAATTGTCCTAGCTAGAACCCTGCTCATGACAAGGCCCGAGGAGTGTGCAGACCTGAGTACTGCTGTGATCCTTCACCAAGTACACAGAACAAGGCAGTACTCCTAATGACGTGACCTCAATGTGAAGGTGGGGGTCACTGTGCAGATGGCATCCAACATACCTACCCCTCGTTTCTCGCTGCACCAACCCCTTATGCTGAACGCCAAGCGAGGTGGCTGCAGCTTCCACTTTTAAAGTCTTTGGTCTGACTCGGCCGGGATTCGAACCCCGGCCTCCCGGGTGATAGGCGGGCGCTCATCCACTTGAGCTAATCACTTGGTTAAAAATACTGGGGTACATGCACTGACAAATCGTCAGCAAACCCTCCAGGGTAGGGACTTCCTGCGTTCCAGTGAAAGTTTGTTCACAGTGAAAGTTTGTTCACAGTGACGACAGAGGGAAATTCCCTGGCTGATATTACCTGTACATTACCATTATATACACGATCATGACTGTAGGCAAATATCTTGGGCCTCTTGAAAAAATATTAAGATGGTGTACTTACTGTAGGATATTGGTGTAGGAAATATGTCTAATGCATGATTCAATACAAACTGCAAAAATTCATATACTAGTAATTTCATTCGGCTTACAAATCGAAGAGTCCCTGGACCCTCAAACATTTCTTTGGAGAGTCCCATCGAAATTCTGAGGGTCTCCAAGTTTTATTTGGAGAGTACCAACATGAAGCATCAGTAAAATCACAATACGCAATGAAAACACAATACACCTGCATGTGCAGTGAAACAGTTACTAGCTGTAACCAATCATTAACAGAGTGCTTGTGAAGCAACAGAGACAAATATTCAGTGACCAGGAAATACCTGAAGTTATGCCGTGAAGCACAATCTACCCACCGACCCTCTTCTACGTCTCATACCAGTAGCCAAAGGGGGGGGGGGTGGAGAGATGGCCCCCCTTCAACATGAATTTTCTGTTTTAAATATTTATTACAAGATTGTCCTTCCATACAGTAGATCACACTACCCCCAACCACAGCTAGCCCTCCATCACTCCCCTACCTCAATCAATCATCCCATTCATACCTTTCAACCCTATTCAACCCTGACTCAAAATAAATATTGGTGGAATTATTATTTATTTCTCCCATAATCCACTTGCATCATTTTGATATCTATAGGCAACGCCTATTTAGACACAGAAAACAAGTGATGTCATAGTATTTATATGATACTGAATCTGAGAAGCACATGGATGCATGTTCTCCAAATTACCTATCCTGTACTGTAATGTGACAGCAATGAAACAGAAGCAAACAACAGTTGTGGACTAGTGTGTATTATCTCGTGTACAAATTCTGTAATTCTGACAGTTCATACAGTACTTCTCTCTATATCAAATTTCAGGTAGCAAGAAGCGGGCTAGACTGGAGGATATTTCGGAGGCCAACAAAAAGACATGTCGGCCATCTACTTCAGGTTCCAGTGCAGCCGCTGATGCATCTGCTGATGAGTTGGCAGACTCAAAGTATGTGCAGGATGAAGATGGCAAGGTGAGTCCAGTGTAATTCCATTTACCAGGGTCATTCTCTGTCAACTCAACAAATGGGATGGTTGGGTACCATCTCAGCTAGATTCTGCTGAAATTCATTCCCAGCAGAGTATCACTCATGTATGGAAAACACACAAAAAATTAGGTTCCAACTCCAAGCGATTTCCGAGTTATGGGCCATCTAAAATTGCTACCAAATTCACACCTGCTCTCCTGAAAAGTGAAAGTGTTTTCTGGGGCATTTTTGAGATGTAATATTTTCACTCATGACCAAGGTACAGATGTGAAATTCACTACTAGGGTTATTTTCTGGCCATATTTCACAAATCCATATATATACATCATACATGAGTGATACTCTGCTGGGAATGAATTTCAGCAGAATCTAGCTGAGATGGTACCCACAATTTCTTGAAATTTGTTGAGTTGACAGAGAATGACCCACCCAGGAGTGGTACCATCTGATCTATTAACTCATTCAATGTCAATTGATGGAGGGGCGTCATTTCGGCGCCTCTCTTTGACTTTGTACACAGCCCGATATCGCAAAAGTTGCTTCCAACATAATGACTCAGAATATATGTAGTATGTCTATATATTTGGGATCATTGTGTGCGAGGAAATGTCTTTGTAACATTTCCGTAAAGTCGGTCTATTTTAGAATCAGAAGCAAGTCAACCTCTTGGGTTCCAGAGACGCACAGGATTTGTTTGCAAGCGTCCCGTGCGAAACTCACACGTCGGGGACCAGGAGCTCGGGTTGATGAAAACCCTGATACAATCTTTCATTGCAGAGTTTTGCATAACATGTATACAGTATGTGCATGCTGCAGAAAAACTCAATTGTGCATTACTATGTGATGTCATCCCTGATAACTTCCATGTGTTCATGCAATTGTTTTTCATGTTGGAAAAACTCTGTTTGGAGAATTCAACATTTTTCTTCATAGATATAAATTACAGAGACCCTATCAACTCACCATACAAATCTTGGGTTTGGACCAGTTGAATATATACTGTATAATCTCTAATAAACGCCCCTCTGATAAATCCCCCCCCCCCCCTTTGGCATGTTGTTATGAAGATTAGGAAGCATATTTCACCAAGTAACGATAAAAAAATATCACTTGAACCGTAATTGCAAACAAATAGTTTTTAGGAAGTAGCCTAACACTGTGTAGTATAGGAAATCTCGGAAGCCTATACCGCGAAATTGTTTTTCTGCCTCGGGAAATTACCCTCAAATAGTCGCCCCCTCTTCGAAAATGTAATGCCCCCCTGGGCGTTTATTAGAGATTATACGGTATGACCCTTTGGTATTCTTTTGATGACAGTTGATTGTTCTCTACTTTCCTGATTTTTTCCATGCAGGTCAACATTGGTGCAGACATCATTCTTTCAGAAAAGCAGTGGCAAGCTCTTGAAAGCCAACAGAAGCATTCCCTGTTTGTGAAAGATCTGGCTGTGGCTGTTTGGGGCACCGAGGTGTTGAAAGATAGGTCCGTTGAAGGAAGGGCGTGCCATCGTTTCAAGGACCAGCGTGAAGCAAAGCCTGCTCTGAGTCCTCATAAATTGAGGGCTATGAAAGGTATGTGAAGTAACACTTGGGTGTCCATTTGTCAACATCAAATGGCAAGCAAGAATGGAACCATGCTGGCACGCTTCAGATCCTGTAGATATTTCATCTCTGGATAATTAGATGGTTGACTGCGCTCGCTAACAGCAGTTGCGTGTGCATCCAACGTGACACCCGTCTTTATAATTGACACCATAAAGTGGCATGTACATGTGCAGCTTGTATTTTCAAGTCGCGAATGTATACACTTCACATCGATCACAGGAATGTACAGTCTGTACATGTGCGTACTGCATGTCTGTGAAGCGCTTTGAGACTCTGGTGTAAGGCGCTATATAAGAACAAGATATGACGCGGGCTGTAGGCCTACTTCTGTATGCACCATATGTACCGTGCTTCGATCCGACATCAACAAGTGGGCTGTATGCCTATGTCAATCTCCATTGCCATTGTGTGGGTGTGTGAAGATTTTGTAACGTTTCTGCATTGTATTGACAAGTCTCTGTCACACATGACATTACCCTATTGGTTATAAAAACTGGGGGACTGCATTGGATTATATAGGGAACTTTACTCGCCGTTTGAATATATTGTGAGTGACTGTACACGATCGCATGCACACTGGGTTTGCTCACATATGAGTTCTCACGCGATAGAAGATGACATACTGTTGCTCCTGCTGGAGTTGATTGTACTGTAACTTAAACACATGCATACTCCATGTTGCAGAACTTGCAGTACGCACCTGCTCCACCACAATGTTCAGTTACCTAAGCAAGAGAGTGTCAGCTAGCTGTGATATTGCTACCCTGGATATACCCTGTGCATATCAGTGAACGCATATTAACAACCACATTCGGGGCTTATTAGTTGTCTATTTAGTATGTACAGGTAGTGGTGGGTAGTACCTGTACTGTTTGTGTACAACTGTGACAATTCTTATCTACTAGCCACATATGCATACACAAACTTTTATTGTGAGTTTTGTAAGAGGACCATTAGCGGAAAAATATATCATTTTCAATATGTATCCGGGTAGACAGGTGGGCCTTAACACCATGCAGTTATCCTTTCCAGTGGGAGGTCATTTTTCAAAACCTACAAAACAGGTGGTAAAGTTGGTGAATTCATGAAATAAAATTCACTCCTTAGTTGTACGTGTGTGACATCACAACTTATCGCACACTATATGAGGAGACACCATTGTGAACCAACCCAACCCTGAAACCTGTCCCTTCAGTAACCATGGAATAATTGATATTGTCATTTGCATTTATTAATAACATTAACCTGTTCATGAATTTCAGGTTGAGATATTATACGGTCTGATGTAGTTTTTATCGTCTTTTCACTCCCCTCTAGGAGGGACTAGGACATTAGCCCACCGAAGCAAGGCTTTTATTGGAGCGATGTAGCACTTTGTGACAGGATGCCATTCCTGCGTCAACCAATGACTTTTACGTGACTCGAACTATACTGATCCTCAGATTGAGGAACAGGCGCACTAAGCCACTGACCCTCTGTTGTCTGGTTCCAAGGGCGCAACCACTGGGGGCGGGGGGTCACAACCCCCAACTTTTTTAAAGTCCCTATACTTTTAGTGTGTGCATGATTTGGACCCCCCAACGGACCCACCCAACTTTTGACAAGTGGACCGTTTGACCCCCCCCCCCCCAACTTTCAACAAGTGGTTGCACCCTTGTCTGGTTCTCCAACAACCTAGATCGAATGATGAAAAATTGTGGTCAATATCACTATGTTGATTAATGGTGCCCATATGTATCTTTCCCCCCTATATAGAGTGCTTCATGGACAGGCTGGATAAGATGAATGTGGGAAGACTGCTCAGGTGGGAGAGTGCGCCAAATTCAATAAACATATCACTGGGAAGATTCAGGATATAAACAAACGGATCAGGAAACTGGCGGAAGCCTAGGCTGCAGCCGAGGCTGCAGCTAAGCCTGCAGCCAAGGCTGCAGCTGAGCCTGCAGCTGAGCCTGCAGCTGATCCAGCAGCTGATCCAGCAACAGACGAGGAGGATGCAGCTGATCCAACAACAGACGAGGAGGATGTCCTGGACTTTTAGATCTTCCGAGGAAGAGTCTAGACTCCATATGTATGCTACTAGTACTATTGGCCAGAGGCAGTGCCAGAATTTCCATGATGAGGGGGCCTGAGTTCCCCGACTGGGGGGCTAGTGGCGGATCGCTGATTTCCACATTACATTGTGCGAAAAGTATTATCTTACCCCCATGTTGAGGAACTCAACTAAATGTCCCTATTCAGCTGGAATCGACAGTGTTCTCTCGTTGTAAAGAGTCAACTGGATTCCTAAGTGTGCTTTTGTAAACCAGACTCAATTATTGTAGGTTTCTTGTAAACTCAACCAGTGTGCTTCTGTAACCTAAACCTTGACAGATATTTTATTTTCACTGTATTCTCATTTCTCAACCACTATATTTCATACAAAATGACTTCCATATAATTAATTCTCCTTTGCGATCATTCGTCAAGTTAATGATTTCTTTATATTTTCATTTGATTGATAAACCTGCAATCCACCTTTGTCATAAATATCATGGGGATGAACTCAATTTCAACATGCAGCCAAAAATGAGTAATAACAAATAACAAATAACTTTTGGCATCATATCTAGCTTTATCCGATCCATTCATCATGAATGTTAAAGTAGTCCTGATGAGGTTGATTGAAGGTCTGAGAAAAGCTAGACGTATATCTTCCCAGTTTGGAGTGCATTCTATTCAGTGCTGGAATTTCAAACATGGCCTAGCTTGATGCCCAATACACAATATTCTCAATGGTTTTGGTGCACATTCAACTGCATATTTTGTTCTTAGGACGGATTTGCTCAGTCGGTATGTCCAATTCACTCCCATCTTGCTTTGGTGACATCTTAAGGGCAAGGAATCACATAGCACTTGGCTCCTAATTGTTTCACTGTGACGGGCATTACACTTTCTTTGACAGGCTTCAGTGTGCGAAAGTATATCTACCTCCATGTTGAGGAACTCTTCAACTAAATGTCACTATATTCAGCTGGAATCCAGTGTTCTTTCGTTGTAAATTAGGAATCGACTGAATTCCTAAGTGTGCTTTTGTAAACCAGACTCAATTCTTCTAGTTTTTTTGGTAAACTCAACCAAATTTTCAAGTGTGCTTCTGTAACCTAAACCTTGAAAGATATTTTATTTTCACTGTATTCTCAACCACTATATTCAATACAAAATGACTTCCATATAATTATTTCTCCTTTGCGATCATTTGTCAAGTTGATGATTTCTTCACATTTCCTTTGATTGATAAACCTGCAATCCACCTTTGTCATATTAATAACTCAATTTCAACATGCAGCCAAAAATGAGTATGTCAACATATCCTGTGAAGTCAGTCCACCACAACTTCTGGCATCATATCTAGCTTTATCCCATTAGTTCATCATGAATGTTAGTTACAGTAGTCCTGATGAGGTTGATTGCAGGTTTGAAAAAAGCTAGATGTATGTATATCTTCCCAGTTTGGAGTGCATTTTATTCAGGGCTGGAATTTCGAACATGGCCTAGCTTGATGCCCATTACACAATTTTCTCATTGGTTTTGGTGCACTTTCAACTGCATATTTTGTTCTTAGGACGGATTTGTTCAGTCGGTAGAGCATCAGACTTCAAGTCGAATCCAAGCATAGAGTGAGTTCGGTTCTCAGCCGGCCCAACTTACCTCTCTGCTCCTCTCTACCAGGGACCTGCGAAGTAAATTTTCATCTAATACTGATGCGCTGTACTGTAGCTGCTCCCAAGACACTGGGTACTGAATGGGGTACATGGAGAGACCAGATTTGGACTGTGTACTTCTGTCTGGGCTCGACAGGTTGCCAATGACCACGGTAATACACATGCAAAGCGATCTGAGACTGTATTCGTTGCATCGTCACCGATCTATATAGCCGGACTCCACATAATCGGGTTCTTGAGTTGAGTATCAACAGTTTCCATCGGGCCCCATACAATGGAGTTCCACTGGGTCCGATTTCATTGAATGGTATCCTATTCATCACTGGTACTGTTGAATGGGTTCCCATCCACATGAAATGATATCCCATTCATCAATGTTGAATGGGATCCCATTCATTAATGTTGAATGGGATCTCATTCATCAATGTTGAATGGGATCCCATTCATCTATGGTGAATGGGATCCCATTCATCTATGGTGAATGGGATCCCATTCATATATGGTGAATGGGATCTCATTCATCTATGGTGAATGGGATCCCATTCATCTATGGCGAATGGGATCCCATTCATCTATGGTGAATGGGATCCCATTGGATACATATGAATGGGATCCCATTCGACCTTGATGAATGGGATCCCATTCAATGGGTTCAATGGGATCCCATTGGGCCCCATTCAATGGGATCCCATCCGCTACAGCAAATGGGATCCCATTGAATGGAGCCAATGGGATCCCATTGAATCAATGGGATGGATGGGATCCCAATCAACGGGGCGCAATGGGATTCCATTCAATGGGATGTGGATGGAAGAAATCCCATTAAACTGAATCTCATTAGTTTAGTCCTATCGAGATGGGATTCAATGGGATCCCATTCAAAATTGATATGATCATATTCTAGGTGTTCCAATTTCCGCATGGGATCCCATTCAATGGGATCCAATGGGATCCCATTCAATGGGATTCAATGAGAATTTTCTCCTGGGAAGCCCCCGTCTATGGTAACGAAAGTGGCCAGTGACAAGCACACCATGGACAATTTTCCAGGCCAAGTCTTCCAGGCTCAGCCTTTCCGGTGTGTTGGATATTCAGGCACGCGATGCGCCATACTGCACTGACCACCCATGTTCTTCTTCCTCACCTCTCACCCCACCTCCCTCTAAACACACTCCAGACACACCATCACTGTATGTCGAAATAAACACTATCCGACGCCTCTGTCTGAAAATAAAAAAAATTGCAAAACTTGGACAATCTTGGACAAAACTCCTTGAAACACCCCCGCCCCACTCCCGCTCCCCCGCACAATGTTGGTGATATTATGCATTATCTACGCGACATTTTTATCTCTATGCACAACATTGTACGGGTGGGGTGGGTGTTGGTTTGCGGCAAGCAAAGTGGATGAGCCTCACTACATATAAACATACTATATTATGCATAGGTTATTCAATATTAACGGAGCATACGCTGAATGAAGCAAATGTTTCAACTGTTGTGTCCAATATTGTAGGTGAGTATTTGCAGGTGAGTATCCTGCGATGTTTCGTCGAAAAATTACGACGCCACGAACATGGCACCAGGTGATAGTGACCAACTTTCTGAATTTGCCTACATTCTATTCAATTTTTCTATAAAACAGACCTGTGCATCCACGTATGCCATTACACTCGATGACAAAGTATTCCAATGTATATTATACTTAATGTGGATATTTTAATGGAAGCTTTTCTCTTTATCATTGCAGACGATTTGACAGAGCTCAAGAAGAAACAACAGGACGTTGGGGAGCAACTGAAGGCAAGCCAGCTCGCTGCTATCAGGGAGATGGCAGCTGGACCATCAACCACTGTGAGGCCCCAAAGAAAGAAAATACCAAATTGAAAGAGCAGGTGGCC
>JAODUJ010083965.1:0-11677 GCA_027564615.1 Psolus chitonoides | reverse complement strand
GCTAACCAAAAATAATTAGTGTTCAGTTTATTGCACAATTATATTATTGTATTATCAATTTTACAGATAAAATTGAATTGATAGCATTTGTTATTATTATTATTATCATTAATGTTGTTATTAGTTCAAAAGAATCAAGAATCAAAATGAAGATTACACCCTTAAGAATCACACACATGGTCCAGGCAACACGCGGGAATGGAACTGCCTTTGACAGCTTTAATTTAATTGGATATGAAAAGTAACATTGAACCCTCTGGAAATAATTCAATTAACTTACCAAATAACGTCTGAAATAAAATTATTCTCAACCGAACAATGGTAGCTTTTTTTAGGCTCTAATATTAATAATATATTGCCACATCCGTGCACTGCACCATTGAATTGGCATACAATTGAAGTGAATGACTGTTTGCAAAACAGAACGACAAATCAATTTTGTAAACGATAGTGATTGATTAAGATTCCCCTGTTATATTATAATATAATTAACATCATCAGCTACATATTGCATAGAACCTGTGTACTCAAGCCTCTACTTCCATACACTCGATCGATATATTCATTACAAAATATAGGTTGAATATATTTGTTGATATTAACCCCTTACCTACCAGCTACGCAAAATTTGCGTAATTTGAAATGAGGGTTTTAAAAACCTCACTGCTTGAGATAACAACCACCTACATCCCTGGGAATAGTTTTATATGAAAGAGAGCACATAGGGTTTTCATATGACAGTTTTGGAAGGGTGTCACTGTGAAGAAATATCACGTGACCTTGGCTTAACTTTTGGGTGACCTCGGCGTGACCTTGAAATTTTGGCTAAAAAGGGGTCCTCGTTCAAAAAAATCTAGCTGCTCCATGTTTTAGTTGGTTACTCCCCTAAATAATTTTTTTTTTTTCACTGTCCTTTTTCCCTTCTTCGAATGGGTAGGACGTTACCTTGCCGAAGCCCGGATTTTGATTGGGACAGTGTAGCACCTTTACGACCGAATGCCCTCCCTGACGTCAACCAATGACCCTAGGCAGGACTCGAACTCTCGATCTTTAGATTGTGAGTCCAGAGAGCTAACCATCGGGCCACGGCGTGCTAAACACCCTCAATACTGTACCAAAAAATCTGTAGAAGCATTCTGAGTGTTTTCATAAAAAGACCCCAAATGACCACCAGATGACCATTGACTCCAAATTCCTGGACACCCAAATGAAGCACTACCCAAGTCTAATTATGACAAACCCTCAACATTAGACCATAAAAACTGTAGGAGGAGAAGCATTTTGACCATTTTCATAAAATGACCACTAGATGACCAATGACCCCAAATTCCTGAACATCCCAAATGAAGCAATGCCAAGTCTATTTATATGTCAAACCCTCAACATTGAAGTATTTAGACCGTTTTTTATAAAATGACCACAAATGACCACTAGATGACTGTTGACCCCAAATTCCTGAACACCCCAAATGAAGCACTACCCAAGTATAACTATGACAAACCTTCACCACTCTACCAATAAATCTGTAGGAGAATACCGTTTTGCGTGTTTTCATAAAATGACCCAAACTGACCGCTAGATGACCACTGACCTCAATATCCTGAACACCCTGAATAAAGCACTACCAAAGTATAATTATGACAAACATTCAACCCTGTACCATTAAATCTGTAGGAGGAGAAGCGTTTTGCGTGTTTTCATATAACGACCCCAGCTGACCACTAGATGACCATTGACCCCAAATCTCTGATCACCACTGATGACCCATCACCCAATTATCATTGTGTCCAAGTTTCACCAAAATCCGACATACTATGTGGGCATGGGAACAATTTGAACAATTGTGGATAGATAGACGCAGCACTATCACAATAGCTCAACCAGCATGTACCGTACATGCTGGTATGAGCTTAAAAGGCCTATCATAAAGTCATTATAAATATACAAATAAGGTATGATCTTTATCGAGGCTAGCATAGTTAAGTTATGGCGTTTTAAAATGTTCTCAATGTTTGACCTTTGTTTAGCTCAAATGACCTTCAATCTCCACTAAAATCAACAGGGCTCAAGTTTAGGCTCAGGAAGTATGCCTCGTCACGTTACGTTATTGCAGTGTTTGGCCTCTCACGGTTGACCTCAAAGGCAGTACAGCCGAGTGTCATTATAGCGCCGAATGTACTGTTCATAACCTAAATATCGTATATTGTCCAACATTATTTTATGTTGGTCTCGTCATGTGGTGTCATGTGGTAACCAAAATGTTCGCGCCCTTCACCAATCTGTGTTTCTTCCTATCTTTTCATGCGGCGTTATTTTGTGCCAAATGTGCTGTTCAGTTTATAACCCAAACATCGGACGTGATAACCAAAATATATCGCGCGCGTTTGGTATGTTTCTTCCTATCTTTTCATGGGGTGTTATTTGTTGCTGAATGTGCTGTTTATAACCCAAAATCAGACATGACTTTTCGTTGCAGTCTATATCTTTTTCATGTCGTGATTCAAGGTTCGAGTCCCAGCCACGTTGTGTCCGTAGGCAAGGCACTATCTCGATTGCCTCCCTCCACCCAGGTGCTCAATTGGGTACCAGCATACTTGTATGTTGGGAATGTAAACAGACTCGTTGTATGGGAGGAGTGGCGTACCACCTACAACAGATTGCAGTCTGGCCCAAACGCTCAGGAAAGAGATGGGCACTCCGACCGATGTCGTTACGTTTACGTTTATTCTGTCACGCGACGTTATTTGTGCCGATGTGTCACGTGTAATAACCCAAACCCAGACACGAATAACCACTGAGACTTTCGCCCGCTTCGCTCGCAGTCACTGTGATGATTTTTATGTGAACCAATGTGATATGTTCTGCCATATTTACAACATACGTCAGAAACAATGGTCACCATGTACCCTTTTTTCGCGCGGGAAATGGGCCCCTAACATACTTTGTCCCAACTACTGCGATTTCCGTGTTAGGAATATTTTCAGTGTTTGACATCTGTTGACCAATTATGACCTCTGACCCCCAAAATAGGGACTGGGCACCATGGGGTGAAAGGGACCATTGGCAAATGGAATACTTAGGGGTAACATGCCGAAGTTGACAGTTTGCAAGCAGGATTCCCCACTCCTCCAATAGGAGGGCGGACAGCCCAGCTGGTATAGCTCCGGACTACAGATCGAAAGGTTGTGAGTTCCAATCCTCCCAGGACTGTTCAGCTTTCCCTTGTGTCCTTGGGCAAGGATCTTCCTTTCCACCCAGGTGCTAATTGTGGACCTGCGAGGACAGCGAGGTTACTTATAGTTAGCGCTGTATTGTGGCTGCTCTTATATAGGGAAGTCACACACGATAACAAATGCCGGATAATATATTAATAATTTCTTCATCCCATCCCACCCCTCTGCATCACCACCCACAACTGACCTTATTCAGATTCGTGGTGCTGTCATAAAAAACATTGTGGCCATAAAAAAAACATGGTTCTATTACTGAGATGTAGCCAAATGATTGGGGAAACAAATGGGCCTCATTTCTGGCATTCATTCATCCGCAGCGGTAAAGCGAACACAGATCCTATTTCCAGTCCATGGGGTGCGTTGACTCTCGGAGTATTTCTTTATTAAAGATCTTGAAATATCATCAATTATATAATTGTTATGACTACAAGTCTACAACACTTCGTAAATAAAGTTTAGATGCTGACATAATATTTCGGCAAAAATTATTTTCATAGTAGCATGCAAAGGCATATTTGTTGCTCGCTGAAGTAAGGTGTCGTTATACCCCATGTTCCCCTACTTATTCCATGGGCGTAGAACCTGGTGGGGGACGGGACCCCATTAGCATAGCCTGTAGAGGGACTCCCCTCCCCTTCCGGACTCCTGGTCAAACAAGAATGCAACTATGCATTGTGATTCCTTGCCGGATAATTATGACTATCACTTTTAAACTTTTAAATATACTGTAAACACAACAGACAGTCTGTTTGTTTCGATACTGTAACTTCTGATCTGAAGTCACCTAGTGTCATGTAGTCCTAGTGTCATGTAGTGATATAACGCCTTTGTGTACTTCTTTTAATAGGTTGTTCACTCGGCTTGGCCCCTCACGGCGGGAGCGATCTCTCCCTGTTCACCCGAATTGTAGCGCGTTCTTTTTTACAATTCCACCGGATTTCGCCCAGGCCAATTCTTTGTTTTCTCTTGTTCGGTTGCGACACAGCTCGCTAGCGATATCAGGGCTGCGTAGCTTTGATATTCTCAGTGCGTCCCCCGTATCAAAGCTCACGTCTGATTGGTTGAAAGTTGGACCAGCCTTGTCAATCAAGCTGTGGGCGTGGTCCGGCCGCCCTGCAGACTGCCAGCTGAGGGCTCGCCTCCCACCACTGCCCGCTGATTGGTTGGAAGTTATTGTGGCATAGATTTTGTCTTGCGGGTCTGCTTTTGTTGATCGCGCAAGCAAGGGACTCGGTTTTTGTACGTTGTCTAGTAAACAGCTGTGTCTTGTCCGTTTGTGTATAGTTAATCGTTGATAAAATTGAGTATTTTTTGTTAATTTCACACGTCGAGTCGGAACAGAAGTAAGAATTTTTGAAGAAAATATACCAATATACGAACTCTCTGAAGGTCTTGTGTTTTTTGTCGAAGTCTGTGTACCTTATTTTCATGTGTTTTCTGTGAATTATTGAGCCTAAAAAAGATAGACTAACGCCACGAAGGATTCATGCAGTCAAAATCCTGGAAGCCTAATTCACGGATTATTTAGTGACGTATCGAGAGAAATGCATGCAGTCGGATCACTACGTAAAATGGTCGCCCAAGGGCGTGGGGCTCTCTTTGAGGCCGTCAAAGAATTACGTAACACTAGCTTCCACCAGTGGAGTAGATCTCTTCCCCGAGCTTCGGGATGATTTTGTGTTTGTGATATGTTTTGGTTTGGACCTGGAGAAGGGTTCAAGTGAAAATAAATAAGTGCCTTTAGATGCAATTTGGTGCTATATTTTTAATCTCTCTAAGTAGAATTATATTTTGACGTTCGTGCATTTGTTAACTTTTGGGAATGATTCATGTTTTTCTCAACAAGTGGACATGTTTAAGATGTTCAGGGTTTGACCCTTGTTGATCTCCACTTAAATCAATTGGCTCCTTGGACTCCCCGAGGCAGACCTACATACCGGATACTGTATGAGTTTCGTAGGTGTTTGTCTCCTCATCAAGTTAACATGTTTACACGTTTTTCAGGGTTCGACCCTGTTTACCTCAAATGACCTTCGATCTCCACTAAAATCAACAACTTCTCGTACTCACCGAAGGGCACCTACACACCAAGTACGAAGTTTTCAGGGGTTCCTGTTATCAAGTTAATGTGTTTACAATATTTTCAATGTCTGACCTCTGTTGACCTCAAATGACCGTGGGTCATTACCAAAATCAATAGGCTCCTTGTGCCGACTGAGGGGCACCTACACACACCAGATCTGAACTTTACAGGTAATTTTATTGTCAAGTTAACATGTTTACGAGGTTTTCAGTGTTTGACCCCAAATGACATTGGATCGCCACCAAGATCTATAAGCTTCTTGTGCTCACTGAGGGGCACATACACAGCAAGTATGAACTTTTCAAGGGTTTGTGTTATCAAGTTAACGTGTTTACAATATTTTCAGTGTTTGACCTCTGTTGACCTCAAATGACTAAAAACAAATGGGCGTCTTGCACTCGACGTGGGTAACCTACATGCAAAGTATAAACTTCTCAGACGTTTGCGTTCTTCAGTTATCGTGTTTACAGGGAGCGCCGCAGACATACAAACACATCAGCACGAACACACAAACTTGTAGATGTAGTAGCGTGGTGTTAAGTGGTATGAGAGTCCCGGGTTCAATCCCACCTCGTCGCATGTGATCCTACTCCTCCCCTGGCCACGCACAGCTCGGAACTGCCAGTGGAGAGGCCGAATCTGCACCGATTGCATGCAGAGGCACTGGAGTGATGCCCCCGGGCTGCCATTTTGTCTGTGCCCGGATTTATATTGTAGTGAAATAGCACCGCCGAACTTTGGCTATTCATTTTAATAGCCCCATTCGTCGTTTAGACAAAGCATAGAGAGGTTCCGGCAACACATTGCCAAAGACGCTCGTAGGGTGGTCATTCGTGACAATACAAAGTTAATTTCGGAAGTTGTTTTTCTTTCCACTCAAATTTGGACACAAGCCTCAGAGCTTCTGCAGTTTATTGCGCAAATTGAAAATCAACTAAACATGGAAAACAGGTTTATTTTCTTGTTTCCTGAAGGTTTCATTGGAAGCGTAAATCTGATATTTTTTGGAGTGAAAATTTGAGATTTTGTCCCCAACACATTCAAACTTAGTCAACGCACTTCTGAGATCAATCCTACTTCTCAGAGCAGATGGGTGGTACTCAATTATCCTTGTATCAATAGGGACAGTGTTTCCATTTTTACCAGGGTCCTCAAGTGATATAACATTGTTTATAACAAGGCATTAGGTCAACACACTTTTGAGATGCCAGTCCTTGTTCTCAGAAAAGGTTATGTTATTATTAATAATATTGTTTAGAGTCAAAGCATGGGACCATCCTGCCACGAATTAAGGCCTGTCAAGGGTAATGCTGAAACGAACACAGACTGCTTGTACTTGGAAGGCATAAGGTTCTTTTATACATGATGGATTAGGCTTAGAGGAGAATTTTAAGCCATAAATCATCTTCATATGCCTATGTATGACATAGTTATGATGGAATGAAGGTCATTATTTCATATGCTATTTTGACAATAAAAACAGGGTTGCAAATCGGTTTGCCCATCAGGGGTGAGTCTTGCCAGCCTTTAATCACTGAGGTCAGTCCTACCCTTCAGAGACACATTTCCAGCATTGGTTCCCCCAAACAGCATTGGTTACAGAATCTACGAACTCCGATACCTACCTCATAATATTCCTTATAACAATATGTAAGATCGCCCCTGGGGCAGATTACTCCCTGTCGAGGGCGTCGTAGCACAAAGTAAACCCGGAAGGTCCCCACGTCTATCATTCATTTCGCCACGTAGGAGGTGTAAACATCGCAGATTCTCTCTCTGTCGTTCCGCCGAATGATTCCTATCAGTTTCGCAGTATCTTTTGAGTTTATTTTACAGGAGGATCCTTCAAGGGGCGTTCTATAGTCCCTACGACGTGTTACAGCGCCCTCTACGGCCGAGTAAATTTTCGACAGGGAGTAATCCGCCCCAGGGGCAATCTTACATATTTTTTCATAAGGGATATTATGAGGTAGTGATGGGCGAAGGAGATACTGTTATAGCATATATACTGTTCCTGCAATAGTGGGGTTGCCACTCAGTTATTATTGTTTTAACATTATGTGAGACAAATTCATGTTTAAATACACAAACTTAGTTGCAATAACACTTTTGAGAGGTCAATCTTACTTCCTATAGAAGATGGTATTGGCATTATCATCCTTGTATCCATAGGTTTACTACTTTACCAGTGTCATTGGGTAATATAATATTGTTTGTATCAACTTGTGGTCAAGTTGTAAGCTATGTTCAATCACACAAACTAGTTGCATCAAACACTTTTAAGAGGTTATTCCTACTTATCGGAGAAGATTGAATTGGTACCATTATCATTGTATCTCTAGGGTTACCAGTATCCTCAATTAGTATAATATCGTTTGTATCAAAGCATTTGGTCAAGTTATTAATCTGTTCAATAAATCACACAAACTTAGTTGCTATAGCAAACACTTTTGATAGATCAGTCCCACTTCTAAGAGAAGATGGTATGCTATTGGCACCATATCCTTTTATCCATTAGGGTTTACCACTTTATGGTTTGCCGATGTCTTTGAGTAATATAATAATGTTTGTATCAACTTATGGCCAAGTTGTAAGGTATGTTCAATCACACAAAACTAGTCGCAATTGCAAACACTTTTGAGAGGTCAGTTCACATGTACTTCTCAGAGAAGATGGAATTGGTACCATTATCCTTGAACATGTAGGGTTACCAATGTCCTCAAGTGATATTGTTTGTATCAACGCATTAGGTCAAGTTATTGACCTATTCAATGAATTACAAACTTAGTTGCAATAGCAAACATTTTCGAGAGATCAGTCCTACTTCTTGGAGAAGATGGTATATTGGCACCATATCCTTGTATCCATTGGGGTTGACCACTTTACGGTTTATTGATGTCTTCGAGTAATATGATATTGTTTGTATCAACTCATGGCCAAGTTGTGTAAGGTATGTTCAATCACACAAACCCAGTCGCAATCGCTAACACTTTTGAGAGGTCAGTCCTACTTCGCAGAGAAAATGGAATTGGTACCATTATCCTTGTACCTGTAGGGTTACCAGTGTTCTCAATTGGTATAATATTGTTTGTATCAAAGCATTTGGTCAGGTTATTGACCTGTTCAATCAATCACACAAACTTAGTTGCTATAGCAAACACTTTTGAGAGATCAGTTCAACTTCTCAGAGAAGATAGAATTGGTACCATTATCCTTGTACCTGTAGGGTTACCAGTGTCTTCAAGCAATATAATATTGTTTGTATCAAAGCATTAGGTCAAGTTATTGACCTGTTCAACCAATCACACAAACTTAGTTGCAATAGCAAACACCTTTGAGAGATCAGTCCTACTTCTCAGAGAAGATGGAATTGGCACTGTTATTCTTGTACCGGTCGGATTACCAGTGTCTTCAAGCAATATAATATTGTTTGTATCAAATCGTGGAGTCATGTTGTCTCCGGGCCTCCTGACTCCCACAACGAGAGCCTTTTTCTTCTCCCCCTTGATCGCGACCATGATGGTATCACCGAGTTTACCCACATGTGTCCTGTTGTATACGTGGATGCAGTATGGGGGCCTGTCGATGGCTGAAGCTCCCAGAGCAGAATTATCGACGACCCTCAGTCTCGTCCTGAGTTGAATGGCCTGCCAGGGAGTAGAGGTGCTATGGAACAGAAATGATTGAATCACATCAATTGATAAAGAGTGGTGTTAGTGTAACCATGGTTCTCTTTTGTAGGAAATGCTATTTTTTTGAGGGGATCAGCCTTGAAAATTTGGTAGGATAAGAGGTGGAAATTCTCATACTATGTTTTCTCTGCTTTTTTGTTAGGGAGTGGGTTGGCAAATGTGGAATTTTGATGTTTGCAGTTTTAACTTTTGAGCTCTATTTCATTTCGCCCAAGAACATTTGAAAGTACTTTTCTCTCATGCCAAATCTGTACAAAAGCTGCAGCATGATACTGGTCAGCTCAATTGATAGCACATGATGGCTATGTCTATACAAAGTAACAACTGGAGTTAATTTTGTGGGTGAGTGAAAATGTGATAAATTATGTTCCATTTAACAATAATTACAACCTTGTGGATGAACGAGGAAAGATTGCCAAAGATGGCAATGACACATGTGGACCAGGGCTTGAGGAGAAGGGGGAAGACCTTCTCTTAGATGGAAGGACTTTGTTGACAGGGATTTCCGGAGCACGGTGGTGGGGAGGGAGGGGATTGGAGGACCCTTACGAGGGATAGAGCGAGGTGGAGGGCAATTGTAAGTGAAGCTTCGTTTGGTTCAGTGTAAACATCCTCACCCCTTGTTTACGAGGGATATACAAGGCAGTGAGAGTCACGCTACTTTAAAGTTCCCCCATCCAGTGATAATGTGGCATGTCTGCCTCACTTTGGCATAAAGTAGCTTAGGGTCCAATAATACAATACACAATAGGTCATGCATGGGCTGATCTGCTTATTCCTGGTGAACAATCAGAAATTTCAGCCCATATTATGCTGAAAACGCAACGTCAGTCACGCTGGAATGACTCCCATCATTCTCAGGTTTAAAAAGTCATTTTTCAAAAACTTATCAGGAACCCTAGCTGCCAAGCTATATCTATGTGACCATGAATGAACTCCGAGGTTAGAGTTCTCGTCTAGAGTTCAGAGAGGAACGAGACAGGTTTGTTGCAACGAAGGCGAGCGAGCTCCCTCGGCCCCTGTGCTATTTTCCTACAAGTAGACTGGGTTAACAGACTAATAATAACCTGTTTAGCATTGCTGTGGGCAGCCGAGCAGCCATGCCAGAAGGAGTCAATGAATGATTGAACCCAATTACTAGAAACCAATCGAACCTATCGTAGCGAACATAGGAACTAAATCAACAACTGTAGAATTAGACTACTTGACAAGCAGGTTTTCAGGGCATGACCAGAATTAGGACGAAAGAAGACGTATGTATTATATAGCAAATGTAGAGCCTAATATGCTAGTGCAAAGTGGTCACACTGGCGCAAATAAAAAGCGCTTACACAACAGTGTGTTCTATTCGTCCATGTACCGATCTCCGACTACTATATCACTGTTCGATTTTGTACAAAGTTTTTGGGGTCAGATTTACAGTCGATTATGGAACACATCTAAACATTTCAGTCATAAATCGACCATTATGGATCACATCGGAACCTTTTTTAATACAGTATGCTCAGAATTTAACTGTTTAGAATTCGACGGGTTCAGGAGGCCAATTATGGCTCATCGGGGAACCCTGGTGCTATATCAATATATGATCATGGATGAACACCGGCGAAGGCTCGCCTTCTCTTCTCGAATAATGTTTAGAGAGTAACGATGCAGGCGTGTAACTATTACAGAATAACCCTGCGCCCGGGACCGCCATTTGACGTCCCCATCCGACGAATTTTAGTAAATCTCTCAGCCTTTAACCACTTTCCTAAACGCTTAGAGAGGTGGTAGCAACCGGTCCGTCTGCATATTCTTGATGGCAGGAACATATTATAATAATACCATTGAGTTATCGTAGCGTTCGGGCAAACGAGCCATCTGATGTGGCTCGCTGTCATCACTTTTGAAGCGCCCTCGGAATAGAAACTTCCAAAATGGCGCTGTTCCATTGATCGCTATGCATGTGCTTGTAAGTTGTGCATGGTACTCACTGGTTATTCATTTGGTACGAGTAATAACAAACTGAAACCACCAGACTAACATTTTAGGACATTTGTAAAACTTGAAATCACCCAAAATGTTGCTAATTGTTGGTGAATTGGGGTGATTTCATGTGATTGTGGCTGATTTCATGTTTTACCAATATCATATGCCCAATACTTGACATTAATTATTGCATAATTTTCTTCTTTGCAACATACAGGTATTTGTCAGATAATTTCATTTCCCATCTACGCCCAGGAGTTTTTCGAGATTTGAAAAACCTCAATTGGTTGTGAGTATTAACTAACTTTTATAATGGCCAGACGCACTGGATCGGTTGCAGAATTAAGACCGAGATGACGTCTTAATAAAAAGTTGCAGAACGCGCTAAATTGCTTGCATGGTGTTTATCGCACAACCAACTTACCGATTGTGATTTCTCTTTACTAACAATGGAACATGTGATAGCTGGTCTTGAATCGTGGATTTAAAACCGGTCCTAAAGGTAGGCCTAAATATTTCGCTGCAGGGTGTGTTCCAGCTACAACACCAGTTTCGAAACACACTTTGTCATTTACATATTACCAGAAAATTCCAAACTTACAATTTCGAAAGGTACGGTACCTATACGTATAATTGATTAGGATTTGACAAAAATTGAAATGACATCCAAGTGCGTCTCTCGCTATTTTCAAAAGTAC
>JAODUJ010083854.1:0-11678 GCA_027564615.1 Psolus chitonoides | reverse complement strand
CGGAAATCCTTAAAACATTCGCAAATTTCCTGGAACTCTATATGAATTGTTACGATTAAGATACGGAAACTTACGAATGAAATACGATGTTATCCGGCGAGTTTCCGGCGAGTTACAGCACAACGCGATTTATAAACAAACCTTTCCATGGACCGACCATGGACCTACCATGATATTTACAACATTGCCGTCAAAATGTCGGCGCTGTTCGTAGCTATTCGCGAGTTGTTATAAAACGTCGTATACATGTCGTAATTTATCGGATTTGTGCCGTAAATTTCCGTGAGGAATCCGTTTACATTCGACTCAATATTCTAATTCTGTTCGTAAGCTTCCGCGAGAATCCATTTAATGTTCTTAAAACTCCGTATACATTCGTTAAAATGTCGTACTTCCCCGTAAACTTCGGACAAATCGGAGCAAAAGTCCGTGAACGGTAGTCCGCAAATATCCGTAAGAGAATCCGGCTAAGTGGGAACGGGGCTTTAGTGAGAATGAATGAATGAATAGTTTGTGCACAACAAGATTTGCAGCACAAGATTTGCACGGTCGTGCTGAGACTAAAAAAAACAAGAGCAGCTTAACAATTACAAGTATCATGATTAACGAAGAAAATGTTAAAGAAAGAATATTATCGATAATTATTTTCAATATTTTACTGTTCAAATTAATGTCGAAATATATATTTATGGGAAACAAGAATATACCGGGTGTACCAACTTCCAAACAATATGAATTATTCAGACTGCAAGAGGCCTATAGTGATCGCCAGGAAGCTTATGTATAACATTGTTTTCTACTTAGCCTATGCCTATAATTTAATTTTGTTGTTCGCCATTTACAAATATTATTGTATATTATGTGATATCACTGTTTTTTGCTATTACTGAGTTTGGATATAATAAAAATAAAAAAGGAATGCTGGGAGGTCAGTCATCGCACATTAGAAAAGGATTCCCGAAATAGTTCAACCAGAAATATATGTAGGAGAATGAAAAACTAAACTCAATGATAGAAGTCCCATCGTAATAGCATGTTCGGTTGTTGAGTTATTAATTTTTGGAATTTAAATCTTACTATTGAGTATCTGGCAACATTAATAGGTACAATTAGGCCGAGAAGCTCTTTGTACGTGTTCATGATTTAACTGGTTTTATAACACCACGTTGAAAAGTTATACCAACTATTTAGCATTGAGTAAGCCTACTTTGCAAACAATTTCAAAACTCATATGCGGTAATTCAAGAGAAATTAGACATCCAATTATTTTCATTCCATGGCTATACATACGCAGATGCTCGGTTCATCATATCACACAATTAACCATGTCAATGGAGCCATCGTAATAGTGATGTGATACACGGATTGACTGACTAAGAACACTTAATTAACTGTTTATTGGCACCTGCCGTGTAAGACATCTCAATAGCTCAGGCTCATGGGTATATGAATACAAACAAATCATCACGGGTAGCCCCTATCAAGAATGTGATCAATTTTAATTGCGTCGCGAAACAGGTGTCTTCCCGTCGCGGCACAGACAGCGTGCGCCATATTTGCCAGGTCACTTCAGAGGTTAAACACTGCTGGATATTTTGTATTCATGGAGAACTACATTCAGATAGCCCACCGGACAAGATATCCCACTGCACGGATTGCATATCTAATACATCAGAGTAGGGCATATGTTTCAGGAGCGGCGCTATCGGCCTAGCACCTCCCCCCCCCCCCTCCCCCACGCGTCGGGGGTGCTGGGATCCTCGTCAGGGAAAATTATACCTTCTGTCGGGGGAAATTAAAGGCTATACGATATATAGGCCTAGTGTGTAAAGTGGTGGTGCTTGTCTGGCCCCTCCGTCGGGGAAGACATGGCGCCGCCCCTGCTATGTTTACAGATTACACGGCTTGAAACACGCTTACTAGGGTAATATTTAAAACGGCCAAGAGCTTGCAGGGTGCAATTACCCTCCATCAATTGCAACGGGTGCAGTCCTGGGTTGCCATCTGGCATTTTTCTCAACGAGATATTTGAAATCTGGGGCTTCTGGGCATTTGAAATTTGCCTTGGCCGTCCAAAATTGATTTGCAATCCACGATGACGAAATTTGTCGAGTTCAGGTGTACTAACCATACAGTAACTGTGTCTTTATCAATAACCTTCTGGCTGAAACAGTCACCGAAATATATCTGTGTGTGGTCCAAATACACAAAGTAGGTCACGTGGGGACACGGCTAGAGGGAATTTGCCAAGTAGGATCCGACTCCTTGATGCTGTGAGCATTCGGGATAACATTAGGCCTACATATGTTCCAATGTATCACAAAATTCAAAATGAGTAATATAAAGACTCGAGATGTTATGGTTATTAGTCATAGCGTCAAATGAAATGTATCGGATGAGATACCCGTGGCTTCATGCAACATTGTCTTGCGTGTGGTCTAGGGTATGTAGTATATTGATGAGGTCAGTGGCCAACCTCAACCGACATTATAAAAAAATATGTCGCTGTTAACCGACACTGAAATGATAACCAACTAGCAGCATGAGTACCGGTATAGTTACATTCGCAACAGACTGTTACAACAGTGGTGTCGCCGGCGCAATCTTGATTTCATGACGAGGGGCTGAGTTTATATGTTATATACTTAAAAAGACCCATTTTTCTCGTCCTCAAGAGAAGTTACACACCCGGGTGTCTGAATTCTGTATTGGTTAAAGTGTCATACACAATTTCAATTGAGCTGACCATCTGCATCTGGTGAGAACTACAAACAGTTCTCCACCAAACGGGATATACGGTTGTAGGTGTACGTGTGTGGCGACTAGCGAACACAAATTGATAAGTTTTGGTTCTACTAAAAAACGAAGACAGTTGCATATCACTCAATATGGCTTTAAAAGTGTTAATAGATGGAGCTTCTCTAACAGTAGCAGGTAAAAGGTTCCACCGTCAACCATAATCCTAGGCATGAAAGACTGAAAGAGTACCTATAGCAGTCCTTCCTCGCAGCAGGATAAGTAAAAGAAATCGAAGACGTTTTTCTTGTTGAAATTTTCCCCCTCAAGGATTTGTATGGTAACTCATCAATGTTTATGACTACCGTTTTATGAATGGACTTATATAAAAAGGCTCAGTCTAGTATGACTCCACTTCTAGTCCGTTATCATGGCCGAGACGCTACGTTTACGTCTAAAATCTTTGCAGACGAACCTGGCGGACCTCCGTTGAACAGCCTCGAGCCTATTTTTGTGCTCCTGGTGGTGTGGGTCCCTCAAGCCTATTTTTGTGCTCCTGGTGGTGTGGGTCCCAGATGCTAGAACAGTATTCCAACTTCAGTCCGACAATTAGTGTCTTGTATGCAATTTCTTTAACATGTGGGGAACAGCTAAACAGACTACGACATAGCAGCCCGATAAACTTGTTTGCTTCGGATGCGGTACTACTGATATGCTCTGCCAAGCTATAAGTTTGTTATTTATTGCTATGCCCAAATAGGTATACACTACCATTCATTTATATGATGTCAATAGGGGATTCTTTTTGTGTATAACGTGCATAGCGTAGCACTTGGCGATGTTGAATTTCATTTGCCACTTGGATTCCCAGTTACAAAGATTATGTATGTCTTTCTGTAGTTCGTGACTATCATTCGTGGATTTGATTTTCCGTTACAATATACAATCATCAGCAAGAAATCGTAACTTGTGATGGTATTCCATCTGGTTGGTCATTTAAATAGAGAATGAACAACAGGGGTCATAGGACAGTCCCTTGTGGTACGCTTGACGTTACGGCTATGGATGAAGATGAGCCACCCCCTAGACTACCTGTTGTGTTCTCTTAGTAAGGAAATTTCTAATCCAGTCATGCAGCGTACCTGTAATGCCGAAGTGCATGAGCTTCAGCAGGAGTTTCTGATATGGTACACGGTCGAAAGCTTTGTTGAAATACATTATAACCACGTCAGCCTGACCTTGATTATCTAAAATTTTGGTAAGGTCGTTCACAGAAAGAGCCAGTTGATTTCTGCATGATCGACCTCTACGAAAGCCATGTTGTTCATCATTGAGGACATTATGTTTTTTCCAGATGACTCATGGTATTAGTATCAGTGATTATATGCTCAAGTAGCTTACAAGGAATAGATGTTAATGAAATCGGTCTATAATTTGGTGGGTCAGAGTGGTTTCCTTTTTTGAAGATCGGTGAAACGTTCGCCTGTATCATCTCCTGTATCATTAGGCCTTCTGTAGAGGTTTGGCAGATTCGGAGCTGTGGCCGAGTGGATAGAAGCAATGGTACTATGCACATTGACGTCACGCAACCAGGAGATCGTGTCTCACCCGTTCCGGGTTCGATTTCACGGCCGGGCCATAGTAGTGTGGGTTTTTCATTCAGGAGTAATCCACGGTTTTCCCATGCGAACTGGTCTCCAAAAATTGGGAAAATATCCAAATTGACCAAAAATGTAAAATGGATAGCCACTCGACGTGTAGCGTAAGTTATGAGCCTTCAAGGCTTTCTCCACATATGTGGCTGCTAAGCGTCTTAAAATGAAATGGTGAAATAAATAAGGGCCTTTAACATTTCTGGAGAGAACGAAGCACTAAAACTAACAGGCTTGACAGGCATCTGATAGGTGGTTCGGTTGTTTCATTGTCTAAAATAAATGTAAAGCTAACTTTAATGTTGAGAGAACCTTGTGGGATATCAGTCTTAAAAGTTTGTTATCTTGGAGATTTTTCTTCGAAAACCATACGGAAATGGGTGCAGATTAATACAGCCTATATTGATTATTATGATTGATTAGGCTACGTCTGTACCAACATAATATGTTAAAATGTTAAAATAAGAGGGTGAGCAAATTAACGAGACTGGTTTGGTCTTGTCTCACAGATGTAAGGATGTTCAGGACTTTGACGATTGACACCACTGCTGTCAGTATCATAGGCTTCTTTTAACAGCATACTATAATTGAATTTCCCTCATTGTTTTCCCGACGGTGTATTAGTGTCAACCATTAAAATATCCGTATTGTACACAACAGGATATGTAGCACGTTCAAGTAATCTATCGTATAGGTTTCTGATACTAGGCCCATCCATATGAAGCTAATATAAAAGTACCCCACCACCCTGACGAATTTCTATCATAATGCACACCATGGGTGTTCCACATCGCAGTTATGTAATTATTTCTCTTATTTTCTCCAGTGCTTTATTCACACTCAGTATGTCGCTGTGTATTAACGTTTTAGTACCCTCGTCTTTCGTCACAATTATAGCGAAGAATGCCTCTCACAAGAAACGACACTGTCGGGTAAAAATATAACAGTGAAAGCCGCATGAACATGAATAGCCTAAAGAGCGCCTCCAAATAGTTGAAAGCCCCAGCTCTCTCGTCCACAAGAGAAGGTCAACACAGGTGTCTAAGTTCTCTATTGGTCAAAGTGTCATTTGAGCTGACCATTAGGCTACTCCATCAATAGGGGATATTCTTTGGGCAATTTATTTAGTACATTGTATCATGGGAATGGTAGTGTCTGACGTCATAAATAGATAGACCAGTGTGATGAAGATCGTCAGTTTTAGAACTTCCGGACTACCAAAACATCGGATCCGCGCATGCGCAGTCGGCTGGAGAATATCCCCTATTGATATTCGACAAAACTGTTCTATGGTGAAGACGAACAAGGAACCTAGAGTCATCAGATTCAATTAAAACAACTAGGTCTATCGGTAGTTGTTTGTTATTTTAGAAGAGTAATATTTCAATATTCGGTATTTAACGGTTTGTAGAAATAAGTAACCAAATCGAATGATTTATGTATTTTTTAACAGAATAACCGGAGTATTTTATTTGAATATAGCCATTCGCCTATGTAGTTTTTGTAGGGAAAAAAGTATTTACATTTAGGCTATTAGCTCCGCAATTCGTCAAATCTTATTATCAACTGGAGACGGCTGCTATTTATCCATCGGGTTATCTCAACAGGTTACAAACCTATATAGTACAGAGCATAAGAAGTGCTTCTTCTTCTCTCGTTGGTTACAGAGAGCCGAATATATGAATTCCGGGTACACGCTGGTTTATCAACCATATTCTGAGACAGAGCGGAGTCGTCGTGCATTAAATGGACTCGAAGTCAGCGGGCGACCCCGGGGAGCAATTAGTGTTTAGAGTTCAATGGCATAATTTGCCTCGTGGTCTGCTGGCACTGTTTTCCAGGCACGTTGGATGAATTTTTACTGCTGAGCGGTGTGTCCTAATTCAGACTAATTTGCATAAAAACGACCAGCCTAATAGAGGCGTCGTTAACAATAAAAGAAGTCGCGTGCCTGTGCACGTGTCCAACAGTGTACAGTCTGGACACGTGCGAATATACAACTATAGTACAAGAACATACTCAGCCTAGCGAACACCCATTAAAATGTTGGGCGAGAAAAAGGAATATATTATCAACACAAATATTGCATGATTTGTAGGCATATTATGTTATGTTCAGTATTTATTTGCCATAAGCAGGCATTGTTTTATTATACAAACGCATATATTTGCTAAAGTAGGCCTATTATATGTTCTAACATATATGTTATCTAACAAATATGTTATCTACAAATATATCATCTACAAATCTATTATCTACAAATTCATTATCTACAAATATATATTATCTATAAATTTATTATCAACAAATATATTATCAACAAATTTATTATCCTCAAATTTATTACCTACAAATGTACTATCAACAAATATATTATCTACAAATTCATTATCTGCAAATATATTATCTACGAATTTATTATCTACAAATATGTTACCTGAATGTTTTCTCAAAGTGGCAACTACAATTCCCCAAAATATATGTTCTATTGACTGCACTGTTACTCGCCGACGATCACGCAGCAAAGCTCTGACGCGTATGGAACGCCAGCCAGGCAAAAAGTCGTCATCGTCGTACGTGCTCTCGGGATTCGTCGTACGTGCTTTTTCGATTCGTTCGACGAATGGATAATGCGTCAACCAGGCAAAAAGCATTTTTCGGCCTAATGTTACAAATTAGTGCTACGTCGATTAGTAGCCTACCAAGTTGTAGGTACATAACTTTAACCTCAATATCCTCGTAACGATACATGATGTGGGCTTGATATTGTGGGTGAGGAATGGTGGGATTGAGGCAATGTTGAACCCGTGATCTCATGACCTCATTATTCATTTTAGCTTCATATACGTAAAAAAGATCCCTTGGGCAAGGAAGGAAATCGGATCGCTCCCGCCGGGTCCACGCAATCTCCGACCTTCGACTTTGACCCCGCATGACCCTAACCCGGTGACGTCAACTTTAGCTCAAAGTTGGTTTCAGCACAAATTTCGCCGATCGAACAAAAAATTAGTATGGAACTCCAAAATAGCAAAAAATTATATGGAACGCAAAACGGGCAAAATTGTGAAATCGCCGTATCTCCGTATCCGAATCAGCTATGGAGAAACGGACTGCACCAACGTAATCAGCATCAAATTGTCTAAAAGATGTCCACCAAAATTTCGAAATCGCGCAAATCAAGTTCCTTTATGGATGAACAAACCTCATAGAATTCAAATCTGCAATCAGAATTGCGATATTTTGCATCGTTACGGAGGTATGATCCATTACAATAAATTCGAAAATTGTTGGTTTCATATGAATTATTTCCCCAAATCACATTTTCGGGTCAGTTTGCGGCTTCTAAAGCGGAAATCGCACATTTTTGGGCTTATCTTTGTGGAATCCTGTCCGATTTGTCTAATTCCGACATATACTGATCAATACTGATCACGATGACGGAATCCGTTTTCCCATAGCTAACAATTTTAAAAGTCTATTCTTGGCAATTTGAGTGACCACACCTCTATAACGAAATATGCTATCGTTTCGAGAGTATGCTAATAGGAACCGCCGTGTCGAACTACTATATATATGTCAGAATTAGTAAATTCGGTCTAGCTTCCGCAAATATATACCAAACAATGTGCGTTTCTCCGTTTTAGAATGCCCCAATCGACCTGAAATGGTCATTTTCGAGCAGTTTTCATATAGAGCGAAAACTTATCCGATATTATATATCTCCGCAACGGAGCAAGATATCGCAATTCTGATTGCAGATTTGAGCTCTATGAGATCTGTTTTAGCCAGATAGTGTCGTAAAACGTTATGACCCACCTAACCCTCCTTGGTTACTTTCAGTAGTAGACCTAGATTATGCCCGAACGCCTCTAATAGCCTTTTTACTTCTGTACGTCAAATGCTTCAACGCGGCCTCTAATAGCCTTTTTTACTTATGTACGCCAAATGCTTCAAATGCGTGTTACTCTATCTATTACGTGATTTTTAAATTGTGCTATCACCACTATTTGAGATCGCTTATGCAGGAAGATTCGAGTATGTCGAATCCTCACGTCAACATGTCGTAATAGAGAACAAAATTATCTTCCGTCTCCCAAATGTTCAGGTTTTTTGATAATCTTAGGACCTAGTTACAGCTGTTTTAAAAGTGAATCAAGGTTTATTTCGTGTGAATGAATAGTTTTATCAGAGTGGTTCGTCGTCCGTCTTATTCGATTAGACTGTGTGGTTTTTCCTAGAATGTAATAACATTTTAGATGCAGCTTCCCCTTCATGTTCGAAGTAAAACGAGTCATCCTTCATTGTAAATTCGATAAAAACAGATGAGAATCTAGGACGTTTTGAGTAAATCTGTGCTAGTCTTAAACAGCTGGAAAACATGTGATAGACTGGTAACCAATCAAAACAGCGAATTAACTGCGTCCATGGTTACGTCCAAAATTTAGATTATATCTGGCGCCCCAGCTAAAGCCGTCATTCAGTCTTAAAACCGTTGCTTAGCAAACTTGCGTTGTGTTGTTACCTGGACATCCTAAATTTGGAAAAACCTATAATTATTTCTAATCATGTAGTTGGATCATTTTCGAACGATTTGGAAGCGATTTTGAGAGTCAGATTTTGTGAAACAATTTTGGAGAATGATTTTTGGAACGATTAGTCAGTGTTTTTAATCGTGCTAAGTGAAGTTACGTTCATTAAAGATTTACAATATGTTGAGAATCATCTATATTCTCATTATGACTTCAAGATTGATAATAAATAATCAGAGCCAGTGAAAGGACATAAACGATTTATAAAAAACGTTCTTGCGTATTTTTCTTCGTTTCGACTCGAACATTTTAAGAAGCTATTTATCCTAGCCTTTGGATTTAATTAGCCCATCGATTATACTGATAAGCTATCGGATTTGTATTACTCTTCAATGGGAGTTTATGCAGTCAAAGTTATTTTGTTGCGATGAAATCCACTGTCAGGATTTTGACCCTTAAACTTTTACGAATTAATTTGGAGACCATTTAAACATTGATTTGGAGATCATTTGAGCTAGCCGAGGCTGAACACTATGTAACAATAGGACTTGGTTTGCGTGATTTCCAACTTTTGCCGGTTATTGTTATTGTCCTAATGCAATAGCGTTTCTGATAGACAATTTGACGCTAATCACGTTGTTGCAAACCATTTCTCCATAGCTAGGCTAAGTTATTGATATATGGCGGTTAAAATGTCAATGTTGAGCATTTCCGATTGACCATAACTCAATAACGCAGCATGCTATCTTTTCGGGAGTAGGCCCAAACTACTATATGTCAGAATTAGACAAATCGGACAGGATTCCACAAATATATACTGAAAATTATGCCTTTTTCGCTTTAGAAGCAGCAAATCGACCCGAAAATGTGATTTTTTTTGCATAATTTATATGAAATAAAATTGTTCGAATTTGTTCATGAATCATATCTCCGTAACGAAGCAAAATGTTGCAATTCCAATTGCAGATTTGAATTTAAGTAACATAGATAATAAATTTGCAGATAATAAATTTGTAGATGATATACGTTAGATAATGAATTTGAAGATAATAATTTTGTAGATAATAAATTTGTAGATAACATATCTGTTGATAATGCATTTGTAAGAAATAAATTTGAGGATAATAAATGTGTTGATAATATATTTGTTGATAATAAATTTATAGATAATAGATTTGTAGATAATAGATTTGTAGATAATATATTCCCCTTTCTCGCGCCATAGTATGTAACCCTTATTTCTACCCTAACTTTGAAGGTATGCGATGGAAATGTTTCTTTTGTTCATGAAGATGCATTTTCCTTTGGATATATCCCTACCTTGGACCCTAAGTGTGGTAATTGGGTAATTAAGTGTTCTCCTTAATGAATATCATCATGTGATATCAAATACTGTGAACAAAATAACTGAAATCAGTGTATTTTAACCATGGAAAAAATGTCCGGTACGTCACTGTCCCGTACGTCACGGTGCGAAGTTTAATGTTTCTGGTTACCACCCTAAAAAGACTTGATATATTCTTCCAACAACTTGCCATAATTTAGTCAGATGTATGTAGTATACATGCATTATGTTGAGACATTTACACTATTGGTACTTTCGGAGCGTTCCGCACACAAACTTTTTTAACTCAATTTTTCTCTAGTCCCGTACGTCACGTTTATATTAATTAGGATAAAACCTCGTTAATGGAGATATATAAACTTGTTTATTATTTACATTACACCATCATGTATACATGTTTCAAAAAGTATAACAGACTTAAATATTTGTCATCTGTGCATGGACTAGAAACATTCATGTATCTGAGTGTCCCGTACGTCACAATATCAAATAGCTTGGACTTGCCCTACTACTCAATATTGATTCCTTTTTCATAATTTACTGATCAACTGACTACGCGAGCTCTAAAAACGCTACTAACTCTCAAGGTCGCTGTATGCACACAAAGAATGTCACTTTATGCAGTTGACCCCAAATTGATAAACTGCCAGTTTTCCGTGCGTGATAGCTCAGCATACCTGAACAAAAATTACATGAAAGTGATGGAAAAAGGTTACTCCTACAGAATAGGTTAATAGTTCTCAGGAAATTCAACAAAAAATAGGTTAAAAAATGTCGTTTTTAAGGAGGGAATATAAAAAATTGTTCTGAAGCTGTACGTTTAATTATAACTTCTTATACCTACAGTGTATCATACTGTGTAAGAGCAATATTGATATAGTCAGTTTTTAAAAACAGACAAGGAACCTTTTGATTGGTGGCTGATTCGACAGAGGTAAAAATTGACTAATCGGATTCAATCTTTTATGACAATAAAGCGGAGAATTTTATCTTTTCAAAACTGCTTGAACCAACATGGTGTGATATAGGGTTCTCAAGTTAGCTGAGAAAGAAAGGTGCAATACAAGGTAATTCGCTGAGGTTACACAGTAATTTGGCTCGATATGCCTTCTAAGTTCTACGTTTGTTGAAAATGACGAAGGAAGACTTGAGAGTAACCTAAACGTTGATGTTGGAACAGTAAGAACACAATTTTGGAATTTTGGAGATTTTGGAAAAATTGAATACGGGACAGTCCCTGGCTGCAGGCCTACTATCTAAGCGGAGCGCCACCATTGGCTGGGGCGTAGCGTTAACCGCAAATTTTGGCAGACAATGCTTCCCAGATCGCTGGAAATGACACTTCCCAGGCCTTGCAAGTTGCATCTAAACATTTTCAATTTTGAAATCTCATGTTCTGGAAAATGACTATTGTCA
>JAODUJ010083743.1:0-11680 GCA_027564615.1 Psolus chitonoides | reverse complement strand
GGTGTTCATCCATGATCACATGGTCAGGGTTCCTCGATGAGCCTTAAGTGGCTTCCTGAACCCATAAATATCAAATCAAATCTCCCCCGTCAGACAAAAATGATTTTTTGCCCTGGATTGCGGGATCGAAATCTGGCTATGCCACCATTGTTGTGTCCTTGGGCTAGGTGCTTTATCTAGAATGCCTCACTCCACTCAGGGGTATTAAAGGGCAACAAGACGAAAGAAGTCGGTAGATTGAACTTTAAATGACCTCAGTTAGGGTAACACGTAATGGTAGAAGCATTCAATGTGTGAGCGTTACACCACTGTATAGTATCGGAATACCCGTACGACCTCGTAAACATGGTCTAATCAATGTTACTCAAACTGTGTCATTGACATCAGTGTTGCCAATCGCAGCTTGTGTTTTCTTGACTCTTTACCGTCCTTTAAAGTGGGTATCTGCGAGGTAACTTGTTTAGTAGCGTGAGCACCATATTGTGGCAGTCTGCTAGAATGTTCTCAGGAGACACTCAGCCTAGAGAGAGATGTGACACATCAGTGCAGAGTGTTCCAAGTTAAAAAAGGGGAACACTTTATACGATATACATGTCAATCAAGATCTGACCAGGATTGATTATAGAGCACCCATCAATAAGATTAAAATACTGCATACAGGGTATTGTATATAAACAAACCAGTGCTTCCAATTAAATCCTAATAACATCTTAGTACAGACCTGATGAGTGATGGGTAATAGAAGCCTGAATAAACAGGTTGTTCCTTCACAGATCAAATTTAGTATCATCATCATGTGATGGGACAATAAAAGCCTGATTAAACAGGCTGTTCCTGCATTGGTCAAAATTAGGACCATGATGTGATGTGGAAATAAAAGCCTGATTAAACAGGCTTTTCTTTCATAGGTCAACATTTGATAGGGCAATAAATGCCTGATTTAACAGGATGTTCCTGCATTGGTCAAAATTAGGATCATCATGTGAAGGGGAAGTAAAATCCTGATTTAACAGGCTCTCCTACACAGGTCAAAATCATGATCATCATGATGTGATGGGGCAATGAATGCCTGATTTAACAGGCTAATCTCACACAGATCTCTATTGGGATCAACATATTCATGTGATCTGGCAATGAGCGCCTAATTCAACAGGTTGTTCCTTCACAGGTCGAAATTAGGATCATCATGTGATGGTGCAATAAAATCCTGAATAAACAGGCTTTGCTTTCATTGGTCAAAATTTGATCATCATCATATAATGGAGCAATAAATGCCAGATTTAACAGGATGTTCCTGCAGTGGTCAAAATTAGGATCATCATGTGAAGGGGCAATACAATCCTGATCTAACAGGCTTTCCTACACAGGTCGACATCAGGATCATCATGATGTATGTGATGGGGCAATAAAAGCTAGATTTAACAGGTTGTTCCTTCACAGGTCTCAATTAGGATCATCATGTATGTGCAGGGGACATTAAAAGCCTGATTAAACAGGCTTTTCTTCCATTAGTAAAAAATTTGATCATCATATGATGGGGCACTAAATGCCTGATTTAACAGGATGTTCCTGCATTGGTCAAAATTAGGAACATCATGTGAAGGGGCAATAAAATCCTGATTTAACAGGCTTCCTTACACAGGTCAAAATCAGCAAGCTATTCTCACACAGGTCTCCATTGGGATCCTCATACTCATGTGATGGGGCAATGCAAGCTTGATTAACAGTCTATTTATGCACATGATGTGGAAATGCTTTGGTGTGAATTGCACAAGGTGTCACAGTTATGTCCTTCTAAAAGTGCCATATAATGGATGTGATGAAAAATAAATATAGACAATAAATTATTACAGGTGCTTGGTGAGTTTGTGGCATCTACAGTTATATTTATAGAATTTTACCACAGGTTGATAGATACAGGTTGATGGGATTTAAAAATAGGCTGTTTGGGAACCTTAGTTTCTCCTGACTAGAGCATTTTGAAGAGAACACAGTCCTGGAGTAATTTGCAATAAAAGTGTTCAAATGTTCAACTAATTTTGAATGATGCAATATTCCTATCATTGGTCGCACGATGGCCAGGTGGTCATGGTGTCTTCTGATCCGAGGATTGAGGGTCCGAGTCCTGTTGCATTGTGTCCATGGGCAAGGCACTTTATCTTGATCCCAGGTGAAAATGGGTGCCTGCGAGGTAACTTGTAAATATAGCGATGCGCTTTGTTGTAGCTGCTCATATGGGAAGTCCCTTGAGGGAGGGACATGATATAGTGGTTAGTGGTACACTGTGGTGTGTCGGGAGCAAACAGCTTGAATGTGCACATCAGTGTGGGTTTGCGAGTTACCAATAACCAGGGGTGAAAATGTATTCAGGTGTGGCACGCTTGCATGGAACAAGACTCTAACCTACATCATTTCCATTGCGTGCTATTGTTTGGAGTAAAGTGCTATATTATGACATATTTGTGTGGTTATAAATGATGGTGAAATGTGATCTTTCTTATCAATTTCAACTTGCTACAAACTCACTAAGCTCCTTGAATCGATGGAGTATTAGTAAAGTATCGTGTGGAACCATGCCAAATTTTATTGTGAAAGTTAAAGAGGAAATCAGGGTTAACTTCTGTTAAATGTAAGTTCTTAATGGAGACAATGGAGATTATAGATCCTAGAATGATGTCATTCAACATATTCCTATAATGTACAAGTGAAGTATGACTTGCTGTTCCAACAGAAACAGCTAGGTATGCTTTATTTGTTAGCAATTGTGTGTTTTCAACATTTATTACAAATTAATTTCACATGTATTATGGCTCTGCAATTGACTAGTACGGCCGGCATTTTGTCCAGTATGAAATGAATGGCATTTGTCAGCCAGATATGTCAGGCACTGTCTTCGCCCAAATATTTGAATTTCAATCAATGTAACATAACTTCCTCATGCAACAATAATTTTTGAGAAGTTATTTTTGAGATTGTCCAATGTTATTGAAGGATCTCGTGAACAGATATCAGCTTACATCTCCTTGGCTGAAATGTGAACTCACAGAGCTATTTCAAAATTGGGCTGAAAGACACAGGGTTGTAGTGGTGGTGCCATGATTCCCCAGATGGGCGGTCAGAGTTCCCAGGCGAGTGATACCATACACGCTATATGGTATAGCTCCGAGGGTTTGCTTCTGACGAAATGGTAAATTCTTCCCTGACAGAGGGGCCAGTGTTCCCTGACAGGGTGACCATGGCCCCTGGATCTCACACTGGCGCCACTACTGCAGGGTTGCGGTGTCAATTGATCAACAAACAATGAAAAATATGATAGTGATGTTCTTAGTAATTCAACAGCTTGTTTGCTCTTAGAGTATTAGTCCGGTGAATAATTTTCTTGTTCTAGCAAAAAATATCCATGATTCCTATTTCCTATGTGTAAAATAAATGTTGATGATATTTTGTTAGAAAAAGTGTAACCTTTGCCAAATATTCAGTTCGCATGGAGCTGAACTTGGCTCACAACTCACCTATACAACTCGCCTATATACTTGTCATATAGTTATAGGCCTACTCCAGATATATTACAGATTATACACAATTTTATAAACAGAAGGATTTAATCCACCGCTTGTATAATTGGATTACGTTTTGCTATAATATGATTAGCCTACATCTGAAACTGAAATAATGTTCTTGCCATTGTTCATGTTAATATGTTTAAAACATATTTGGTTCAAAATTATCTTGATTAAACTCCAACATAGAACCTGTGATCCCATCATATTTTTGTAGTAAAACATCAATGATATATGCTTTCAGTGATTTCATGACACAATTTATAGCCCTAGGCAGGGATTCTAGGTGGGGTGGGAAGGACCGGAGGGGCAGTATTATACTGTTTAATTTATAATGTGACTTGTCATGTCCCAATTAATTGAGAGTTTTCTGTTGTTTTTATTGTGAAATGCAGTTTGGATATGTTTTTGGATAGTGGTGACTATTTTTTGTGCTCTTGTTTGCACCAAGATTACAACATAGTCGAACAGTTATTTTGGTGTCCCATGGTTGTACAGGGCTTTTGAACAGTTATAAATGTTGTGGTTTTAGGAGTGGTGTGTGGAATTGTAAATGAAACCATTGGAATTATGGATGATAACATGGATGTAAATATTTGAAATTATGACAATTCACAACATAATTTGCTGAGGCTGTTACTTGTGTGAACAAGTGCAGAGCCACATCAGGTGATGATCTTTTAAATACAATATTTTATATCATCTTTGGTTTTGGTAACCCCCTCCAAACGGTTTTCTATTTCCAGTTGCTCGTGAGCAATAACATATCAGGAGTTACAACGAATGCAGTACTTTGGTGGAGATTGCATAGAAAAATAACAGAATAGTGAAATTGTGATATTTTCTGAAATATAAATACTACTTTCATATGTTACCATGGTACATTGTTTTGCTTTTGTGCTTTATTTGTTGTTTTGTTTATCAGTTTAAACCACCCCCTCCTCTTCCTGCAACCTCCCTCACTATAACATGGGTGTGGCACAAATAATTGAGAGGGAGAATGCTTGGATTACTCTGACCAGGTTCTCCAAGACCAAACAATTTTGTTCTTGTAACTCGCTTGAGCTAGTATCTCACTGGGCTGTGACTGTTGGCGATAAATTGCGATCGGCATTCGCGAGGGAGTTTCCAAAAATGTCTTGAAACATTCGCAAGGGTTCTCAATTTCCTTGCATGAGTTGCAGGGCCTCGCTCTTGTGTCGCTGGAATTTTGACCATGTTCAAAAAAATTGTGTGACAATTTTTTCTCTCAAAATAGTCGCGGAGGTGTCGTAGAGGTGTCTCGAACCCTTCTGAATTTAGTTCCTGTGAGTCAGAAAGTGCGAGAAATGTGAGACAACTTTGTGAGGGGTTGGCAACCTATGAAACTAAATTATGACTGATTGGAGACAAAAATGAGAATCTTACATTCGGGGCCTAAATTTCACCGGGAGTTCGTGCGACACCTATTCAGTGTGATTCCAAGTGAAAATTGTCACTAATTCGCGTATTTTCTCGCAATATTGTGTCTCCAACTAGTCGCGAGCTTTCGCAGCACAGTGAGATACTACTTTTAGGTTCACCATCACATACAATACAAAAACACCATTTTCTATGGCAGATATATCACATCTAAGGTCAATTGAGGTCAAATGCAGACATTTTGCAAACAAGATACTTCATCATGAAAAGCTCGCCTGGAATATCATACTGTGCATGTAGGTTTTTTTTGTGTGGATATTCAAGGTCAATTCCTGCAAGCTGATCAATTTTCTCTAAAAGGAATCTATGCAGTCGCGCTTGTGTGTATGTGACTCCGCTCGTAAACACGATAACTGAATGATACTTGCCCAGTACATGGTCCCTATTGTTTTTGGTGGAGGTCAAAGGTCGTCTGAGGTTAACTGAGATCAAACACTTACAAAATCTTGTAAACAGCATTACTTGATGGGCAAACTTCAATTGAGCTAATACTTGGTATGTATGTGCCCTGGCACAGTGAGTACATAATCCCTATTGTTTTTAGTGGAGAGCAAAGGTCACCCGAGGTCAAACATTGTTAACAACATAACTTGATAGGGCAAACTTCAATTGAGTTTGTGTTCATCATAGTCGGTAGGCTACATGATCACTTATTTTGTATGGTGGTCAAAGGTCATCAGAGGTCAAACATTGTAAACATAGCTTGACGGTAAACTTCAAATGAGATCATATTTTGTAGGCGTGTTCATAATACCTGACCCCTATTGATTTTGGTGGAGGTCATATGCTATCTGAGGTCAAACACTGAAAACTTTCTGAACATAACTCGACAAGCTAAACTCCAATTGAGTTCATACTTGATATGGGTGATCATCATAATTTGTACATGGCCCCTACTGTTTTTGTTGGAGGTGATTGGGAGTAATCAAGAGGTGAAACATGGACAACCTTGTTGGTGCAGTTCCTACTTGATATATGTGTTCATCAGGGATAGTAAATGGTCCCTATGGCTTGTGGAGGTCAAAGGTCATCTGTGATCAATATGGGTTGAATACTTAAAATCTTGTAAACACCATAACTGGACAGGATAAAATTCAAATTGAGTTCAACAGATCCATTGGGGTTGAATACAGAAAATCTTGTAAACACCATAACTCGACAGGATACAATTCAATTTACAGGAGAGACCCTGTGTCCAGTTGAGAGACATTTACAGTATGGCCGGATCGGGCGCAGTAGGATTTTTGATCCTATGTAGGCTACCAACAGCTCGGCAACAACCTGATGGCATCAGTATGTTCATCATAGTACATGGTCCCATTGCTTCTGGTGGAATTCAAACAGGAAAAACCTTGTAAACACCATTATTATTATTAATACATTATCCATATTGTTTTTTTTTGGAAGTCACATCTGAGGTCAAACACTGAAAACCTTATAAACATACCACGATAGTGCAAACTTCAATTTGAACTCGTAGGCTACTTGGTATAGATGTTCCTCATAATTAGTACATTTCAATGATCAAGGCTAGGAATCACAATGCAGAGTTGCATTCTTGTTCCCATGCAATTGAAATGTGTCGATTCCTGCATGTTTATGTTAAATTGGAAAACACACCAACCCTTTGTTTTATGTGTTGGTCAATTGACTTAATCATCAGTATGACATCCTCGGCCTGTACTCAAAGATAAACCAACCAATTAGTAGATTGTGGAGAACAAAGGTCAAATATAGTGAGATAGTGACATTCAAATGAGATTGATTTCTCATATTGTACTAGAACGTGTAGAAGACCCATTACTCTCTACCGCAAGAGAACTTCACTTCCAAAGATACATATCTGGTTCCATCAAAAAGCTGTAGTATTGCAGTTGTTGGTGTGGTTTCGTTGTAGTGGGAGAGTAATTAATTCGGGAAAAAAATTACTGAGGTTCATTAAGTAGATTTGGCACAGCTGTCCTGCAGTGGTGACGGTCAGGTTGCTACCAATATCTCTCAGCATTTAGGAAAGTGGCTTAAGGCTGAACACTTACTCACGTCCGTCGGTTGGGGATGTTAAATGGCGGTCCGGGGAGCAGAATGGGATTGTATGGTTCCACGCCTAACTCGTTACCCTCTGAACACTGGCTGTAAAAGAGAGGGCAAACTATCGCTGGTGTTCATCTAGGATCACACTTGACTCCAGGGTTCCTCAATGAGCCATAGTTGACTTCCTGAACCCGTAGGTAACTAAACTAAACCTTTACTGATTGATGTGCCATACATAACAAATTAGCTGACCCGTACTGCATAAGTTTCTTGCGGAATTGAAACTTGAAAATGTCTGTTCATCATCACATACCAGTGACGACTACCACCTTTGGTCATAATATTAACTAGTTATTACAAGTTATTTTAGGGAGCCAGCTTTCTATAGCCAGGACTATAGACAGTTTCATGGAAATCCAACTAGTGTGTAGCAGCCTGTGTGCAGTGTATACCGGGTGATTTTAAGCAAATCAGCCACAAATGTAGTGGCTTTCCATAGTCAAGGCCAAACAACATCGATGTCATGGTTTATTTATACATGATAACTTGTTGAGCCTCCCTAAAAAGCACTTGAGCAAATAATTGAAAACTTGGGAGAGCCAATTTAGGAATAAGATTTACAGCGTAGGATCCATTGTGGCGCCACACAAAACAATTATTCAACAACTCCAAATTGATCAATTGTTTGTTTTCATACTTGCCATATGCAAGAATGAGCTTGTCCAGTACTGTAGATTTCTATATTCACCACAATTAGGGGCCAATTATGCTGCCAAAATGGTCTTTCTCTGTGAAAAGTCGCTCAAACCAGCTTTGTTGATATAACATGATATATCTGTATCTGTCAGTTTCTGCACCTGCAACAAACTCCGCAAACAGGATATAATAATGTTGCAGGCGTGTGGTGGCAGGACAAAAAAAGGGAGGGGGTCTGAAGTTGGCTTTTAAAGAAAGCAACTGAGGTAGCTTCTCTAGTATTAGGTGGCAATAAGTTCAACTCCGCGAAAGTTCTTGGGAAAAGAAAATACCAATATCATTCTTTGTTTGCTGGTGGTCTCATGAATGCAATCGAGGAGGTTTGTCTGGTTGGGAGACTCTGTTTTCTTCCAAATTGAGCTAGTACTGATCATTGTTTATAGCGACTTTATAGTTGGTAGATTTGTGAGGCAGAGTAAGTCTAGAGGTGGTTCATTCTTCTTTTTTCAGCGATGTCCAACCCAATTTTTCAATCATTGACGAAACACTGCTTTCCCGTCTCGACTCCTTTACAGACGGACCTGGCTGCTCTGCATGTGCTGGACGGCTTCCTGGTCTTGTTTGTAAGCTAGATCCCAGATACTAGAACAGTATACCAGATACTCCAACAAGAGTCTTATTATGCAGTTTCTGTAACTTTTGAAGAGTAACTGTATAAATTTGTTCTCAGTAGGCCTAAGCCTAAAACTTGATATGCTTTAGAAACCGTATTTGTAATATGGTTTAGTGCCCAGTTCAAGTTTTCCGTTAATTTTAATTCCCAAAATAGGTATGTTCAGACACTGTTTGTTGGGTTCTCCATTTATATATCAGGGACATGTCACTTTTTGATGAGATGATGTTGTTGAATAATAATGCAAGTACATATTGTGTGGAAATTAGGAGGATTGAAGGTACCCCCCCCCTCCTAATTTGAGCCATTGTAGCTGTTTGGTGCCAAAATGTGAATATCAGGTTTGCCTGAGGAGTGAGGATGTGGTGTATGCTACTAGTGTGAACGCATTCAAGAATGGGATTGATGCTTATTTTTCTGCCAGTGGTAGAGTCTAGAGTGTATTTGGATACAGGATCTTTCCATGGGGACACTGTCTTGAATTTTGAATCATATACTCCGAAAAAAAAGCCCAGCTTGTCCAAGAAGTTACGGTGCTGTGCCGACGTGCGAAACAATGTGCCCAACAAAGACAATAGGTGCGAGTAAAACCAGGGAAGCACTTAAAGAGCAGACTGCATTCCCCTCAGCACTGGTAACATGGTATACATCCAGTAGCATGACGTCAATCTATGACGTCAGTGACTACCACTCGCATGCACTTTCTAGACGTTTCGGCCAACCGCCTTTTCGGCCAACCTCCTACCCGCCTAATATGGATGTTTCGGCCAACGTAGCTGGTCGATTCGGCCAACCTAGCTGGTCGTTTCGGCCAACGTAGTTATTTTTGGCTATATTTGAAGTATTTCTTGAAGTTGTAGGTCGGGAAAACATGTTTGAATGTAATAGGCCTATATGATTGTTGTAGGCCCGGTTGTAGGCTGGGTAGAAGGATTTGTAAGCGCTGGGTTAATTATAATAAGCTGACTGATTGAAAAGGTATGAAAAGGGGGATTCCTGAAAAATACAGCAAGACTAAATAATAAGCCTATTTGGTGAGTTTGTTCAAGATTGATTGAGGATAAGTGAGACAAAGTGTTATTATAACAGGGGGAATGGTAAAGGGGATTCCTAAAAATGACTTAAGTAGGAATGGATGCTCTAGAAGTAGGATGGTTTACAAAGGGTATGAGGTGATCAATTAATATTAATAACAATAGTTTGCAAAATGTGGGTGGGGGTAACTGAAACTTCTATGGTTAAATTTAATGGTGCATTTATATACAGGATGTGAGAATGTATTAGAGTTCGCACCGTGGACAGGGGGTGATATATCAGATTATTGAATTGAATTTATTTATAAAAGATAACATGAAAAATTGCACATATCAAATGAGGTATTATTTTGTCTTCTTCTTTGTAGGCGGCAAGACCAAAACTAAACAAATGTTTGAAGGTCAATTTGTACGCATATGCTAAAAAGAGCTGTTAAGTTTGGGCCCTACTAAAGAGCGGTTTTGAGTGTTGCACAGTGCCTCAGACTGGACACACTGACAGGAGACAGGTAGCGTATGCAGGCCTAGGGTAAATGAGGGGGGTTTTGGCACCTAATGGCAGGCTTGGTTTCTAAAACAGGAAAAATGAAATTTTAGGGAATTAAATAATTTGCTGGATATTACAATAAAATCTTTGGCTCATTTTTCCACGGGAGGACGGAAATATTGGCTTTCAAAATTTATTTATTTATACCTCTGCCTATGTAGCATTTTGCTCGGCTACCTGGGTAAATCGAACACTGCCTGTGTTATCATCTTGATTGTCAGAATTATTACCTTGTTTTATGCATTTCAGATTTGAATGACTCACCCTACTACCCCAGGAATGGCCAGCAAATATACCAATGAAGGGGGACGGCCCCGCCATCGCTCTTCACAGGGCACAATGGGTCGACATGAAGACAGGGCTGGGGCCACCGGTGTTAGTTGTGCCTTCTCCAGAGAGCGTTACTATTTTTAACATCGCCGCTCTTTGAAGAGGGTACTGCGATACCGTTGGCTTTAGTCAAACTCATCACCAAGTGCAGAAGTTTCAGTTCGATTTCACCAATAAGAACATATTTTCCGATCCAGCAACTTGACGACGACGACATCGATCACAGAAGGCGCTCGCATCTTCACCATCACTGACATCAGCATCGCTACACAATGGACCTGCATCGATTGATCCATCCATACATCATGACTCATTAGAGATGAGTCATTTGACTCACATTCAGTCAATGTGAGTCATTTGATTCGCCTGAATAACCATGTGTGTCACAAAACGGACAAAAAAGTGACATGTCGCATGACATGACTCATTATAGTTGAGTCATTTTACTCACATAGGGACCATTCAATGAAGAAATTTACCCTATGCTACAATGTGAAAGTACATGCTACCCTGGAGTGTTGCATATATATTAAAGTACATAACTTTAAGTTACAGATTTTTTGTTTTTTTAAGGACCCCGTTGGGAGAAGACTGTCAGTCCCGCCCATATTCAATACAAATTTTTCTCTTTTTTTCATTATTGAAACAATAAAGTTATGAACTGCAGTAATTATTATTAATAGTAAAATGCAGTTATAATAACTAATTTGGCTTAATTGAATTTGTTAAAAGCCATTCTGTTAATTTCATTGTGATTTTCATATTAGCCTACTCCACCTAGGAGGGGGAGGGGTGTTGAAAAATGTAATGTCTATAACAAAATTTCATGAAAGTTGATCTCACCCACTGTCTATTGATTTAGTTAAAACCAATTTTTTTTGGCAAAGCCAACTTTTGCCCTGGAACAATTTAAGTAAAGGGCCAATAATGGAAATAATTAACTACACAGTAATTAGCAACTTGAAAATCGTTATGAACGTTACGTTATGAACATTACACTATTAGGCATAATAAGGCATTCCATGCAAAATAGATAATGGGTCATTCTGGATTATTGGAAGTATAGATAATTATAGCAAAAGCATATTCTGAAAATTTCAGTTCAATAGCCCTTAAACTTTTTAAAATATTGTATTTTCAAGTTTTGAGAAATTTAAGGAGAGTGGGTTTTTGCTATTTTCTTCATTTTTAGCTCATACCACCATGCTTGCTTGCATGCTGGTTGAGCTATTGTGATAGTGCTGCGTCTATCACTCTATCACTCTATCCCGCTATCTATCTGTCCACAATTGGTCAAATCGTTCCCATGCCCACATAGTATGTCGGATTTTGATGAAACTTGGACACA
>JAODUJ010083632.1:0-11681 GCA_027564615.1 Psolus chitonoides | reverse complement strand
TTGATGCTATCAATCCTGTTAAGTAAATATATGGTCGTGCATGTAGGCTATTACTTCTTAGGGGGTAGTACATGGGGCATCCCCTTGTCAGATGTTGGGGGTTTTATTCTCCAGATCTACGCATATGGACATCCTGACTGCCTGGCCTGTTTGCCTTTAAAACGGTATGGTGGCACGCCATCAGGGGTTAGGTCACACAACAGCTATATTTTGTTCAAATTAATGATTGTTTAATACAAAGACTGCTTCGCAATCGATCCCATGCCATCCAACCATCTGGTTTCTTTCGTGCCAAATGTGCCGTCCGTAACCCACATATCGGTCACTGTATAGTCCTAATTGTTTGCGTTTCGCGCACAGCAGTCGTCAGTCTACCAGAGAAATCGTGCAATAGGTACTATATGTATTTTTTTGAACTAAACGAGAATACACGGGGTTTGAAGCTAGCAACGTGTTGGACTACCTTCTGCTTCTGCCTCGTACTCAATAAAGACCTCACCGGTATCACAACGAGGATGTCGGTGCACAGCGCTAGTAATAATGCTTGTGGGCAATCTATTCCTAAACACCTCAAGACTAGGGCTCTCCTTAACAGCCAAGGAATGGTTCTTCCAGTCTGTTATAGATCTGGTATTTATGTGGAATCTGCATATAGCACATGTGTACATGTGTTTAACGAAATCGGAGCCCGTCGGCCTATAGCCCATTCAAAAGTGCCAAACAGAATCTTTCTAAAGGGCATTCTACCTTCAGACCATCAGTCAACTATGCTTGACAAAGTTGGGTTCTATCCTTAGAAATTGTGGATCGTCCGCAAACCTAGTAGTGATTATCAGTACTAAACCAATTACATAGTTAAGTATCGTGGTTGAGTAAATATGGACGATGAGGAGTTCCAACACGACTTCCTGTATGGGTACCTTCGGTATAGGATTTAAAGAACATTGTACAGGACGACCTTTAAAACTAAAAGAATTCAATTTCACCAACACATTTTCGTTATTATAGTCTATTTTAGTGTCATTCAAGCTTTGTCACATTGTTTATGGTCGCCACAATATTGTGTAGCGTAGCCACAAATGTGGGAAACATTAATGAGTGATTAACTAATTATTATTGTCAGGCCTGATCACAAATATATGCTAGAGTTTTACCACAAGCTATTCAATTCTCTACCAATTTCGTTGCAAAATGGGCACGAAACGCAATATGCCACTGAGCCTGAAAACATGCACTATAGGCAATATACACCACATCATTAAACGGCTGGTAGTAGCCTAGAAATAATGATATCCAGAGCACCAATGGTGCAGCGTAGCGTAGCTCGCGCCAATTACCGTAATGAACAAATTGTTATGTTATCGCTATTAATTATCCCAGGCCTACTTTTGCCCCATACTATTATGTGCAAGAAACCAGGTAAATTGAGAACGGAAATATACGGTACAATTGTGTTGTTTGGTTGACCGGTTTTGTTTGGTTTCGTAGACTGCGTCACACACCAGCGAGCAAAGAATGCTTGATATATTGAAAATACAATAGAACAAGTGTGCTCTGGTGAGGCACTTTACAACCCACGGTGGTACCGACTACGGACACTATACCGACTGCAGTATGTAGAATAACACTGAACACAGATAGGGTATATGCTACGTTATACGAGGCATATTAAGGGCACAGTAAATTGTAATAAGCAGATCCCATAGTGATTTATCCATGGGTAGCCCATGCATGCCATAGTTATTGAAAGCATTTCTTTCAACTCTGTATTAAGAGCACAGTAAATTGTAATAAGCAGATCCCATGGTGATTTATCCATGGGTAGCCCATGCATGCCATAGTTATTGAAAGCATTTCTTTCAACTCTGTATTTCTGCTATTAGTATGTATAAGCCCGAGTTCAGTGAGAAGTACATTTTTTAACTAGAATTGTATATAGGCCTATAGCCCAGATACAGTTTAAAAGCTTCTTGAACGCGAGCAAACATAAATGCATCTAGAAAGAGTTCGCAGCATACCATTTAAAGAAAATGCGAAGTGACGGTAGGCCAGCAAGAATTCAACACTCGAAAACGCATTCAAAAATCTGTTTTCGAGTTACCAAGTTTTTAAATTTACTAGGTTGAAGTTTAATTATTTTTCCTTGAAAGAACTAATTATTTGAGTATAGATAGTTCAACCTATATTGTATTTTACCATAGCCTACCAAGATATCAATCATATCAGTAGTCATTAGACTTAAATATTTCATTGTTTTGTAGTTCAAATTCAAAGCGTTGATAACTTGAGAGATTTTGAATTCAGTTTTCGGTAACGTACTTGTATTTGGTTGCTCTATAATACATCTCATCACGCAGTTCTCCTTTAACAGCGTTGCTGTATGGACCGCACTATTTGAAAACTAGTTAACCATAGAGTCAATGCTACAATAATCCTGTTTCGAAGTAGAAATCCGTCCTCCAGACAATAGCAACGTAGCAACCTGAAAACCGAAACGAACTCGTCCAGAACAGGCCCCAGCAGACGGCTAAGGACCATTCACGTACGTTACCGTTACCTTCTATTGACCAGCCCCATGGAGACGCCAGCAGATTTCTTTACGCCATGCAGCGAAGATAAGGTGATGTAACCGATAAGCAAAATGGCAGTACGACGACATAGCTGTAAGTTATAACATATCACACAGCTATGCCAACATCTTGCCACTTCAAACCCGGTTCGAGATGACTGGTGAAGACCACCGACGCCTCGAGTGCAAAGCCCACACTGGCCAAACGTAGTCTAGTGTTAAAGTGCACCACCTCAGATTCCGTATACGACCTTTCGAACTCACACACGGAATAGCTACGTGACAAGCGTGACTGCTAGAGGGTTATCGTGTCTACAAGTTTATCCAATGGTCAACACAAACAATAGGATTAATGTATTCCACATGGGGAGGCTACAGGCATTATCTGTGAAGCTTTTTTACACGGTTTGAAGTTGCCCTAACCTATGACCCCGAATGACTTCACAAATGGGAGGGGGTCCTACAAATTCCCACACTTGTCCATGCATTTATAGAGGTAAAAAACGGGCGTGCCCCATGAGATACTGGGTGCCCTCTGTTTCCACTAGTTGAAATCCTAGCTGCGCCCCCAAATTGTACAAAAACAATTAGGAATAGGAACGAATAGGACAGGATTGTGCTCCACGCGAATAATGATATTTGCAGTTAAGGCTCATCATATATCGTTGCCATGGATTACACTAATTGACCTATGTTGAACTCAAATGAACCACACCAAAAACACAGGCCTAATAGCTCCCCGATGTACAAGCATAATATCTGCGTGGTTGTACGGAATCTGTGTTACAAGCTATAGTGACCGGGCAGCGACTTTTTACTAGGACGCTAGCGTGAATCGACCGATCAAATGCGAGGCTTTTTCGAAAACCATGTTCTGAATCCGTTTCCCTAGTTTTGACTCTGGATTCAGAAAGAACAGGCTTCATTCTCCCAAAGGAACCGACCCTAACCCTTTTTCTGATCTCGTGATCTTGATATATCCTTCAAACACAGGATCTACGCATATGAACATTCCGATTAAGGCGTGTTTGCCTTATTCCTTCAACTAAAACTGACCGTTTACATACGGTCTGGCGGCACGCCACTTGGGGAACACATCTGCTCCTTGTTTAAATCAATTTGCCTAAAACAAAGACCGTCTTGCCATCCCACCCATCTCGTTTCATGTCTGCGAAATGTGCCGTCCGTAACCCCCTGATCGGAACCTTACCTAATTGTTTGCGTTCCGTCTACAGCAGTTATTTCTTTTGTGTGTTGTCTTGTTTCAGTGTTCTGTTTATTCCCGGAGAATACACCATTTTTTCGCTCACTGAAAGGTACATACATGGTTTGTTTCAGCTACCAACCAGCTCCGAAAGACGATTTGTCGTATGCATAACACCAGAAATTTCCATTAATTGCGATTTTGCTTTCGTCGGACGAATAATTCAAATTAGAATTGACGAGAAAGGACTTGGTGATCCTATTTGTATAAAGTCACTACAGATACAGTATTCATCCTAATAGAAGTGCACTTCCCAAACAAAGACTAACATGGAGTTGATTGGGGTCACCGATTTGCGAAACAGATATCACCCTGGTTATCGGAAAAAGTCACCTACAATGCCGGAGAGTAAATAGCAGCAGCTAAATCAGCGCCCGTTGTGCTCCGGTTCCTCACAGGTTCCCGTTTGCACCTGGGTGAAGTGAGGCAATCCAGACAAAGTGCCTTTCTAAGGACACAACGTGGCTGGGACTCGAACTCACGATCTTCGGATCACGAGACCAGAGCTTTAACCAGGAGCCAAGACCTCAATCAATGTCAACAGGGTGGGGTCTCCTACACATCAAGTCCCAAGTTGATCAGAGAAGACATGGTCGACTTCATACCTAAGTTTAACAAAATTTCAATTCTTGACCAAAAATGAACTGACATCCCAACTCGATGGGGTTAATTGAGAAAACTACACAAATCTGAACTTGATCTGACCTGGAATGGTTGATTTCAGTGTTCAAAAGGTGTTCAGCCTTTGACCTTATATTATGGAGAACATACATACCATATCACAAAATTCCTTTGTTCGTATTTAACGGAAGCGGAGCCCGTCGGCTTATATCCCATTTAAACCTAAACGGTGCAAAACAATCCTAGAATGGGCATTCTACCTTTAGAACATTAGTCAACTATGCATGACAAAGTTGCAGGTTCTATTCTTAGAATCATGGATCGTCCGCAAACCTGGTGATTATCAGTACAGCGCTACCAATTAAATAGCAATTGTCATGGTTGAGTAAATATGGACGATGATATGTTCCAATGTGACTTCCGGTGCGGGGTATAGGATGCATTATGAGTTATGTTCAGGACCACCTTCAATTTCAATTTCTATAGTGTCACATTGTTTATGGCCGCCATGTAAGGTAGCCACGAACTTGGAAAACATGGATAGATTTGCCAATTATTGTCAGGCCAAATGACAAATATGCTAGTTTTCAGTGGCGCCGCCAGGCTAGGGTCCGGGATTGGGAGGCACTGACCAAAATAAGGTTGGGATCTACAGTAAAAACAACGCGCAAATCTTCCAAGAGCAAGCGAAACTTTTTTTTATGTTTCCATTCTCAAACTTCTGGTGGAAACAAAGCACACTCAGCACCAGTGATAAGAGCTGCAAGAGGTCCGTGATTGGAGACGGATCAACCAGGATGAAATTGGCTTATAAAATGAACGACTGCGCGCAAAGGGCGTACATTTTTTCGAGGGGATAATTCGTTTGAACATCGGCACGGGAGGCCACGTAACAGGACAAAAACGGCGAATACTACTGCGAGCGAAGCGCATGAAATATCAAGGTCATCTGAGGTTTTAATGAACCGCGCATTCAGTACAAGTTTCACCACAAAACTACAAACCAACATCGAGCGAGGAAAAAATTCGGACATTATTTAGGTCCACACAAACCATAGACAACCACCATTGTATAGGCTCTAAAGCTAATATTATGCTATTGTGTCGAATTTAGGTTATATATAGCCAACCATACAACCAGAGACAAATGAAGGGAAATCACTGCGCCTGAAAAATGTGAGGTTACTGTGTTTGATCTTTTAGTAATAAAATACGATACAAACAATACCAGGCGACACGCTTGTAATAATGAAACGTTAACGAGCGTGCGCTTAGAAGAACAATTGGTGATATATAATCTGTGGGATTAGACGGCACAAAAGTGACACCACACGACCAAAACAGAAACGGTATCACGCGCGCGCGAAAAATAAATAAGGTACACAAAAGGTACAAATAGGCAAACGAAAACACTGCGCGCGAAGCGAAGGCAGTTTGTTATTTTAGTATCAGTCAGCGAACTTTGGGCTATGAATGACACATTATCATTATGCTCTTTGGGTGGTATAACGGCAATTTGGCACAAGTGACAACGAAAAGCAACACCACTGTGCGCGAAAAATTCAGGGTCATCCAGATCTTCACATAGAAATTTCCAAGCCGACCGAATAAATAAAACAGTAGACAAGATACTTACCTCGTGATAATACTGATCTTCAGCATGAAATTGAGATCGGGTAGGTCATAGCCTGATATGGCCACCAGGTCAATGAAATGACTGGAGAGAGAAGAAACATATGGTCATAGCATAGCGGCTAACCTACTTGACATTCATAACCAAATCGAGACAAGGGGAATTATATAACCCACGATACATCTGGAAATATATAACGCATATCACTAGCATTTCTAGGGTTCATTATTGGGAATGTAATTATGGGCTGTTAAAATAATACACTCCACCCCAACTTAAAACTAGGCCGACGCACTTTTATACGAATTTATTTTTCGACCGAATTTCGGATTGGGGGAACGCCCCCCCCCCTCCTAACGGCGGCGACACTGCTAGATAATATAGAAAACTGGGATCTTCACAAATTTAGTTGCATAGTCTGAAAACACTATTTAGGCCATATACACCGCATTAAACGGCTGGTAGTGGCCTATAATAAATGATAACCAGAGCACCAATGGTGCAGCGGAGCTCGCGCTAATTATTCTGTGCAAGCAAGACACATCAGGTAAATTCAGAACAGAAATGTACAATTGTGTGTGTTGGGTTGACCTGTTATGTGGTTTCGTAGCCTGCATCACACACCAGCGAGCAAGGAATGCCTGATACTGCAGCGAGTTGTATAATAGGGTCCATTATATTTGCAACAGTTATGTAGAATAGCACTGAACACAAACAGGGTAGGGTGTATGCTACGTTAAAGAAAGCATATTTAAAGAGTACAGTAAATATAGTGGATCCCATAGCGATTTTTCCGAGTCCATGGGTAGCCCATACATGCCATTATGTAAAAACTGGACTAGGGCCTACAGTATACAACAGTTTATATTTCAAGCATTTCTTTTAACTGGCACCAAGTTGGATTCATGTGGGTGAACCGCCGCGCGGTATAACAGTCAAGGCGCGTACGTCGCAGACCAAAGCCCTAGTCCATCGAGTTAAAAAACGTACATTTTTTCGGAGAATATAGAAAATAACTATTCACAAGAATTGTATATATATATATATAACAAATTGTCGTTTAAGCTCTTTGAACTTGAGCAAACAAAGGCTAAATGCCTCAAGTAAGACTTATGCTTTTAGTAATCAAATATCATATACAATACTTGGACCTGAGCTGGACTATGATGGATATTCAAACGATCGCAGCATCCCATTCAAATAAAATGCGAAGTGACGGTAGGCAAAGAGCCAACAGTAAACTGAAGGCACAGTTTTGAAGCGCATTCGAAAACCTTTAGTTATAGTTTTGTAGTTTTCAAACTTGCCAGGTTGAAGTGTCATTGTTTTTCCATGAAAGAACTAGAAGTGATATATATATATATATATATATATATATATATACCAGTGGCGTAGCAAGGATTTTGCTGAAGGGGGGGGCTAATTATTTTTTCTGATCTGATTGCCGCCCTGGGGGAGGGGTCAAGGGGAGGGGTGCCCCGACTCTTTTGAGATTTTGAATAATGAGGTGTCCTTTTTTTTTGTACGCTCCGCGCCAACCTACGGTGGCGCTCCGCTTAGATAGTAAAACACCACGCCCCCCCCTTGCGAAAAATCCTAGCTACGCCACTGCCCCTCGTTGATGCCCTCTACAATACGGTCTAAAATCTATTTCGGGAATTACTATATAGTATAGAGCCACGTTCGTATAAAACCGTGATTACACGACTCTAATCTGCTCAAATCATCAAATACATAACTGAAATAAGAAAGTTTATATATAATGCAGGAGTTTGATGTAATTCTTGAACATGAAATTGCATCTAACTCCTGCATTATATATAAACTTTCTTATTTCAGTTATGTATTTGATGATTGTGGCCTCCCCCTAAATACGCCGCTGATATACACAACTAACTATTGAACTGAAAACAATGAAATACAGTCCCTATATGACGTCATAGACCTGAAGACTTTGTTCTACAATACATCTCTTAGAAAATGTATCCTTCAGTTCTGTAATAACGTTGTGAAGTGTTCCTGTATAGTCAGTGAACTAGTCGACCATATTTGCGAGTAACAATAATCCAGTTTTGAAGCTGAAATATTTCGGACATTTGACAGGGCCTACAACGTTGTACAACATGTATAGAACTATATAGAACATAATTCGCACTATTTTTGAAAACTTGTTATCATGAAGTATTTTTCTTTTGCAATCTGCGCCATAAACAATAACTACAAAGCATCCCGTGAAAACTAAACCAATTGTTAAAAACAGGCCCTAGTAGAAAGTGGCGGCCAAAGCACCATTCACGTACGTAACCTTCTATTGACCAGGTCGGGCATCAAGAGACGCTAGCAGACTTCTTTACCTCTTTTACAGCGGGGAAAAGTTGAAGCAACCGATAAGCAAAATGGCAGTACGACGGTATAGCTGTACGTTATAACATATCACACAGCTATGCCAACATCTTGCCTTTTAACCCCGGTTCGAGATGTTCCGGCATCCATAGGAGCGAGCTGGTTGGTGAAGACCACTGACGCCTCGAGTGCAAAGTCCACACTGACCAAACGTAGTTCAGTGTTATCAAAGTGCACCGCCTCTGATTCACCTTTTGACCTTCACACGGAGAAGCTACGCACCAAGTGTGACATTCAAATACTGCTAGACGGTTATCCAATGGCCAACACGAACAATGGGATTTATGTGGTCATTCGGTCATTCCACATGGGGAGGCTACAGACACGATTATGTGAAGCTTATGCAGCTATCTTCTTTACACGGTTTAGAGTTGCGCTGACCTAGGAACTTCCCGGTGCCCCACCAGAAATGCCAGTTGCCTCTTTTTTAAACAATATTGCATGATAGAGGTTAAAAGGTTGCTAGTCCCCCCCCCCACCATGAGATACTGCTGCATCCCCTACTAAAATCTTATTTACGCCACCGATATGTGTACTCTACGCGCGAATAATGACTATTGCAGAAGTATATATGGCTATCCATATATCGTTGCCACGGATTAATACACTGATTGACCCATGTTGAACTCAAATGACCTCTGAACCACACATACACAATAGCTTCCCAATGTACGTACAAGCATGATATCGGCGTAGTGGTGCGGAACATGTGTTACAAGCTATAGTGACATGGGAGCGATATTACTTATTCCTCTTAAGTTCAACGCTAGCACAAATTGATCAATCAAATTCATGGAATCCAATCTATTTCGAAGGCTTTTCCGAAAGTTCTAAACCTTTCCCTAGTTTTGACCACGGTTAATGTTAGAACACGCTTCAGTCCCAAGGGAGCCGACCCTTTTTACGAGATCGTTTTCACATTTGACAAACAGATTCACATTTTGTACATGTAACCACTATCAGGACCTATGCCAATGCGGGGTATACATTAAAAAAATCTAACAACCCAAACGTAACCCCGAACAACAAACCACTGTGGTCGCGGCCGAGCTGCCGGATTAGACCCCTCCACGGGTCGCAGGCCCCGGCACTTAACGGCCGATTCGACTGAGCGCGGGAACGCCGAGATATGCCACCGATGGACGGTCCGAACGAGAAAGTGGCAGTACGTGTGCACAGCGGGAATCAATCTTACAGCTATGCCAACATCTTGCCTCTTCCTCGCCGGAATAAGGAACAACATCCTCATAATTAACAGCAACGATACCCTTTGATCCCTGGACCGGATATGACGTCACAGATAGCTCCACTAGACCCCGACGTAAAGACCTACAAAAGAGGTGGCAGAAATGTTGCACTGCTGTGATTACTTTAAAGATGAACAGCAATGCCAACATCTTGCCTCCTCTTAAGTAGCAACTGGCAGCTTATTAGAAATTGTACCTGTAAAATGGTAGAAAATGACTTGCTCGCAAACTCAAATATAGGCCCAAACATCTCCCTAGCAACCTGTTGTTTCCCACGATGCTATACACGAACGGTGTGCAAGGATATAAACTGCTTGAACTGCACCTAAACAAACATCCCTAACCGATGAGCAATGACCCAATAAAATAGATAATTTAGCAACCATTTTATGGAAGAGGCCTATCTTGATATAGTCCAAAGGTTGCAACTTCCCTGCAAATAGTTTGGTAGTAAAAAATCGTCCAATATATAGCCTATCACACTATCAGGCGTATGTGAAATCGCTACGGTTTACAATAACTAAAAATGTCCATAGCCTGTATGCTATATAAATTTGTTTTATCGATCGTGTTATAAAAAAATTGATATCGGGGACAAAAAAAAACAGCAAACTATATTGTGCAGATGACTAGCACGGTATACGATGTACGACCACACACGCACATTGGCTAATTGCAATGTACCAATTCAGCAGAATATATTACATACCTAACAAGCTACGAGAAATGGTAATGGAAACGGGCAATATTTCGCTAACATTTCACATTAGCGTTAAATGAACTATTATTCTGGCAGAAGACTGAATTTATTTTGCAGGAATTTAAAAAGCGTGTAGGGTAGGCTAAATCTGCGGTTACATAGTAGTATATTGTGCCAAATATCGACCCATGAGCAGGGCTCCTAAAAATAATCGTAAGTTAATTTTCAGTTCGAGACTAATTTGAAATCCTCATAAATTCAAAATTGTAATTAACGTTGGCAGAAATAAGGCACGAAAGAAGCAGTGAAATGAATTTGAACAATAATGAGAAGAAATAAAGAAGTATACGCACCGTATAATAAATTATAGACCTTTAAATGTACCAAAATCTGCAAGAAGTTGCTCCACGGAGATCAGTCTGTCCAAGTCAAACTCCAGTTGTGTAATACAAAATAATAAGGGTGAACGATTACTGTACTATATAAGCACCAAATAGCCTCGTGTGTACAGTATATACGATACCAGCACACTATCACAAGTGTTAAAGTGTAAGCTTGACACCGCATTTAAATTTGTTCAGTCGGGCGGGGAAAAGGTTGAATACGTCGTATTAACAAGCCATTCATTGAAGTATCCTCAATAGAGACTTAATTCAATAGGTTTCATACTGACGAGTCTACAGTGGCCTAGCTACGACAACAATAATCGTGGTTGGGCTCCCTTTTATTGTGTGCACTGGTGCGAACTTCGGATCCAGTGGTATTTGTTATGCAAATAATGGCATTTACCAGAGTCGTGACGAGGCGGTTTCCCGCCACACAAAATTAGGGACAAAAGAGAGGACCCGGCACTTAATGACGAGTGAATCCCGGCTTATTAGTGAAATAATGGTTAATGAAATTGACTTGTCCAAAAGGTATTACGTAACACACCCTGCCACGCCCTTTTATCAGTTTGCCAATTAAAGGATATCGAATTGTTCAACAGCGGATTTAACTTTTACAATTAGTGACAATTCCCTCCCCCCACTCTCTTGTAATTGAGGGCCAGGAGCTATAAAATACTGATAATGACTTTGAAAAGCGAAGGTCGTAGGCCTACCGTGTAGGATTATATCCCTAAATAGGCTACCTATATTGTCGTATGGCTGTCGTAACCACCCTGTCCGTGCCATCCGCAAAAATAGTGGCAAATGGATGAGGGGTTGTGGGGAAGGGGGGGGGGGGACTGGAATACAGGAAAA
>JAODUJ010083521.1:0-11681 GCA_027564615.1 Psolus chitonoides | reverse complement strand
ATTTTGCACTCTCATGTTCTTTCCTCCGTCACTGTCACTAAACTTTTGCAATAGTTGGATTGAACATGATGTAATATTGTTAGTTGCCCGACTTTAACATCGATCTCATACAAGACATTTCCCAACTTTTTTTATCTCTTTGAATGAATCCATAGTCACTCCTGTCAGTACGTGGTTGTTTTATTATTCGCAATGTAATATTCTCCCGTTTTCTCATGGATGTATTAGTCTATCCCTACTCAATGTATTACATGCTCGCGTATACGATATTGCCTCAAATCGAATCAGATGTGACTTTCTTTGTATTGTCCCGATAGGCTCTAGGCAAGCTTAACCCAATTCCTACCAACGTTAGAAATCTTACAACATGGAGATACCGACTTTCCAAAATATATAAAATGATAACCCAACATACCCCTCACCTGAAACTTTGGAAGAGAAAACATTGGAAAGTTTATTTTGGAAGAGAAAACATAGGGCTTCCATAAAACAACAATTTTTGTGGGGGTCAATATGCAGACTTTTTTTTTTTAATTCCCGAACTTGACCTCAATTTGAACTAAATTGTGGCCTTGACTTCCAGTGCCTACCCCAAATGAGGAAAGGGGGGTTTTATGGGTTTCTAACTTGCTAAAAGGGTTAAGAAACATGTTTAGAAGAATTTTTTTTGCCATTACACAAAATAACCAAATTTTTACCCAAAGTTGCCAATATTTGCGCATTTTAGTCTTTGAAAAGTCACAATACCCCCACCTAACAGTTTTTCAAATACTTGTTCATCACTAGAAACTAGAGCAAGTTTCTTATTGTTTAGCAATTTTTTAAGTGGAACAGCGCCACAGTAGAAGCATTTTTAGAGTTGACCAACTTGGTGCACGTGATCCCGTATAGGCCACACACTAACACTAGTGCTAATTATATATGCACATATAATTATGTTAATTATGTATTGTTTTCTGGCATTATTAACAACGGAGAACATTCAAAACACATTCAAAACAGTTATAAAGTTGACTGAGGGGCAGGAACAATCATTTTCCACACTTGGCCCACCAATCATGAAAATAATGACATTTATGCATATTCATGAATATTCAACGCGCAAAATTATCGAAATCTGCCATTTTGTCAAAAAACAACCGATTTGCATGCTTTTGTTGTGTTCAATTTGAATAAAAGATTGCCCCTTTAAACATATCAACAACTTTTTCACTTTTAAAATACTCCCTCAGGCTGCATAAGTCTGTTGACACCTAATTAGCATACATAATTAGCTCGTGCCGCCATTTTGTCGAAATTTTTGAAAACCTCTTTATCATACTCAACTGATATATAGTTTCCTATTGACAGTTATTACCTGTACAAATACTTCCTTCTAATTATGTAAACTCCTGATAGGAATTGGGTTAGCTATCTACGGTCTGGAAAATGTCTTTGTCCCCCACTTGAGCTCAAACCATGGTACGGCCAGGGATGGTGGGAGCTCAATGCCAGTAGCCTATTAGTCAAAGTGACAATTTTTTAGTTCCCTTTCATATAGGTATGAACATAGTAATGGTTGGGAGATGGTTTGCGGTAGTAGGAAGTTTCCGGCTTGAAAAACGTAGCTTTTGGGGTCGGAATTCCTCAGGTAAAATACCGACTTTTTTTAATTTCCAAATAAACAGGAATTCACGAATAGTTCAATAGGAGGGATGCAGTCAGAATGTTTTAGCTCTAAAATATTGCGCCAAATATGCCGTTCAAACCCAAAGATCGAGATTCCATTTTATTGAGTTTTTTTTCTTTTGCCATGTGGTGCGATTCTTTTGGTTTTCTTGTCGTGTAGTCTCAATACCCGAAGAACACTACCAGTATCTGACGAGCATAAACCATAACTATAATTTTTTGGCGCGCTCATTATGTTTTTTATTTCATTCTTCCCGGTATTGTCATGTAATCCAAATATCATTTGTGCCGAACTGTGTCAAAAGATCGAACATAACCAAAAGTTTCCCCGCGCTTTGCACACAGCTACCTCGTGTCCTAGGAAATATAATTTTTCACGCGTTACTTGCTCCTTACTGTTCGTTTTGTTGTTTCTGACTGTGTGATGTCATTTACGTCGATGATATGACACTAAACCCACCTTTTGCGCTTATTAGGTGCGATCGGTCGTGTTCTTCAAGTGTCAACTTAAATTCTTGTCCGAAGTCCTTGCAGCCTGGTGGTACCAGATAATCAGCAAGAAATTATCAATAGTTGGTAACTGGACTGCCAAGGTCGGCATTTTCTATCGCGAATCCCATCTAGTTGGGAATTCGGGTAAATATGCCCTATTCTAAAAAGTATAACTAGGCCTACGTCTCTGGGTGCAGCTCAGGCGATTCCCTGTGGCCCATGAGACACTCTAGATAAACAATACATGCAATCTGGTTCATGGTGTTATACATTGTGCCATATACGTACTATGTAATATACTTATCACAACACAATGAATTAATACAACGGAAGTTAGCGGTTGCGATTTGCTAATGAAGTTTATTGTGAGATACTGAGATAGTAGAGTCGGAATTAGAGGTCCGTGGGGGCGTCCCCTAACCCAGGAAGTACACTTCTGATAACGGTTTTTATATAGGCCAAAATAGTTAACACGACATCTGAATGTCTAACATGCATTAATATACACAGTTAGTGCTGCCATTACCGAAAATTATATTTTCTACTATATCTCTATAATTGCAAATATCTGTATAAAAAAGGTGCCCAAACCCATGTTTTGAGGGTCAAGGATGATCATAAATCCATTTATGGAATGAACCATTCTGCTAGCATCCAAATTAGTGCTACCATTACGTAAAATCTAGTTTGAAGGCTACTATATCTCAGCCAAAATTGAGGAAATCTAAATAAATGAGCTGCCAGCAAATCTATGTTTGGGGGTCTAAAGTAAGGATAAAGTTATCTCGATCAATTGTTCACCTAAACAGATAAATAATGTTCTATGATTGGAGAGACATAGATCATCAGAAAACAAGAATGATTGCATGTATCGATGGCATGGATTAATCCACCTTCCTAAAGAGTGAAAACAATGCGATCGGCACTCAAACCCACGATTCTTGAACCACCTGATGGAGCCCTAACCATTTGGCTACCATGTTCCACATTAGACGGTACAATGGTGCTATTCTGTGCTACCTTATACAAAATGTATCCCAAAAGAATACCCAGTTTATCCAGTGAACTATGTAGGTAGGTACCTTGACCCTTTTGGTTCGGTTCACAGAATATCAAAACATAATAGTCCAAACTCCTACTAAACGACAGAAAATAACCCCAGGTTTTACAAAGCGTTCATAAAATGTAGTGGTGATTGGATCACTGGATTGCAAAATCTCTTTTGCTGAAGCAGTTGGAAAGTTCATCTGCCCGATGTCCGCACAGTCTACATTTTCTGTGGGCGTCGTCCATTTCAAGCCATTTTGCATGACGGTGGCGGACACTTTCCAAGTCGGACTCATTCTCGTCTGTCCAATCACGCTCTGACCCGGCACGTTCAGAACTACCGTAACTCCTTGTACAAAAGAACCGATAAACAGGGCCCCTTCACGGGAAGCCAAAACCCTACGACAGGGACAGGGGATAAGGATGGATGAGGAACGATGGCGTGTTGGAGCAACTTTAGTCATGTCTGTTCCAACTGACTTGGTTGCTTGATCTATTTGACCGGGTTATCGTGAAGAGGAAGCGAAACATATTGTGTTCTATGTATTCAGTTTGAAGGAATGCACCAACGGCGTTTGAACGGGAAAAGACGATTGTGCCTTTGCACCAGCTAGAGGAGAGCGTCAAGTTCCTTCAGGCAGTATCAACATTGGTGTCGCCTGGAACGTTAAGAAAATATTCACATTCATGATGTACGGGGTCCCGGGTCTTCGATAGACGTCATGGGCTCCCAAGTTACTCCGCAAGATGGTGGGTGAAGACGATAAACTTTCTCTCTGCCAATATATGCCGAAACAAACTTCCGACAAGTGAACTACTTACCGTATCGCCTTATAAGAGCGACCTGAAGACCCCGCGGAGAAGCCAAGACTACAGTGAGTATGGATGACGATGACTGACCACGAAAAGTTGAAACGCCGGTGGATATGGGGTTCTGTGCTAACCTGGTCGGTTGATTTCCTCCACACTGTTATCACTCAGAAGAGGAGGGTGGTGGGCGATGAAGCGATTATAACTTTGATAGTTTCTCTGGAAGTCATGTTTAGTGATTAATGTATAGTAGGGAACTGCGCAATACTGGCGGAGATATGTAACAGTAATAATGCCGACAGATTAGAACTTGCATGCTGGATTGTCCTTTGAAATATGGATCAAGATAGCTCATTTATATGAAATATCATACTTGCCAAGATATTGTGAAACATTTTATTGGTGGCAATAACTTGTATAAAAATGTGAAAATAACACACTTCATGTTAATTCCAATAAAGGTTTTTATCATTATCGTTAATTCTCAAAACAGGTGTGAATGCACCGTATTTATACAGCTATCTGATTATAATTAACATATATTCTTCAGTAATAGCGCCTCTAATTTGCCTACTTACATGCCATGTAGCCTACACGCCGTTACTTCACAAATTGTGTTATTATTAACTTTGAGGAGAGGAGTTTATGGGCTATAGGCCTATTCATCGAAATTCCTGCAATATTTGCCAGTTTGCTGCGATACCAGTAACTGGGAAATGGTGGCGCTACTTGGCATATTTCTTACATGCAGATCGCACATCAATAATTGTATTAATATCTTCGAACCATCTTCGTAACCATATTTTATTAAAACAGATATCCGCAATCCTGCTGAAAAAAAGTCCGTTTGCATTGAAATATGAAATTATAACGATCATACCTCCACACTTAAATTCTCAACAACGATGTTTTCGAGAATCAGATCATCTTCCTTGTAAGGCACGAGTCTAGTCTTGTGCTGAACAAACATGTTATCTATGAACTTGTGCCAACGGAAGAAAATCGGGTCACGTACGGCAGTTAGAGTATCGCTCATGACGCCCCTGTTCTAAATATAAAAATGGATGGAAACGAAATTGAGATTATTCAAAGCAACATAGGTGTTCGAAACGAGGGGCAGAAGGGCAGAGTACCCCCCCCCCCTCAATTTTTTTTAAAGACCCCAAATTATGCCGGGCTCCGCGCCCCCTGGATCCGCCCTCGACCCCAATGCCAAGTGGATCCGTCAGTGACCATAATGCCAAGTTTCACTCTGGTTCTGGAAGGTCCATTTCATAACATGAAGGAAATAGTTGGAAGGGTATTTTCTCTAACCATAAATCTGCCAGGAATCGTCAACACAAATGATGATATGTATGGCACTTTGACTAATACGAAATTATGTATCCTGGGATGTAAAAGTAAGGAGATAATGGGTCTTAATAATTGGGAAGATAATTGTACTTGGATTGTATAGAACAGCAACGTGCAAAGACAGCCCAGTGCGCGACCTGCAGGCCACGCGCCATGCGCGCTCGCTAAGTTTCGCAGAATGACATTGGGAGGGCAACTTGCATATTGTAGGTCATAGTAAATTCAATATTTTTACAAGCATATAATCGACATCAGTGGATAGCAGTGCGTGCATACTCCAGTGAGTTCGATAACACATGTAGCATATATAATACGTAACCTTGCACGTGCGGTATCGGTCTCGGACCCTTCCGGTCTTGGTCTCGAAATTCTGCTCCTCGGTCTCGTACTTTAGGACAGTATTTGAAGCGACGCAGCTATCACCTACACCTTCCTTTCATGCAGAGACGTCGCTAGAGGGGAGGGGGGAGGTGGGGGTCTCACCTCCCAATATTAGTCAAACCGACGATAGTTGGAAAATTCGAGCGCAGCAGTCGGAATTTCCGACTACTGGAGAGTAGTAAAAATGTACTATACGTGAGTAACAATATGAATAAAACATTTTCGCGCGCCTCGCGCGCATATTCGATTTCATTCTTGTTATTTGGAGTCACTTGCAACCGCATTCCAATTTTCCGACTATTCGTATATTTTCTGCTCATACAAAAATATTTTTTTTGACAAAGTATGGTACAATTTTTGGGTCAGAAAAATAAAAATTCCGACTGTCGGCATTAAACACAAAAATTTCGCGCGCATTCTCCATGTTTTCCTTGTTATTTAGTGCCACTTGCTACCGGCCTACCGCATTCCATTTTTCCAACTATTTGTAAAATCCTGCTTATACGAAAATGGATCTTCTGACAAACTACAGCTTTTGGGTGAGAATAATAATAATTCCGACATTAACCAAAACAGCTTTTTTTTGCTCGCTTCGCTCGCATTTCGACGTTATTCTTATTGTTTGGTGTCACTTGCAACCGCATTCATATTTTTCAACTACTCGTATATTCCTGCTTATACGAAAATGGATTTTCTGACAAAGTACAGTTTTGGGGTCAGAAAAGTAAAAATCCGACTGCCGACATTAAAAACAGATTTTTATCGCATTTTACATTTTATTCTCAGCATTTCTACCGCAGTCCAATTTCCCAACTTATTGGTAGGCTAACTTCCTGCACATGTGAAAGTAAAAGTGTTTGGGTCAAGAAAATAAAAATTCCGGCTCCCACGATATTATTTTGCCCGCTTCGCGCGCATTTTTGCTACTTTTTATGGGTCATGTGTAGTCACTTACTTCGCACTTTGCACAACAGCTTCTATTAACTGTTTTCTGGTCAGGAAAATAAAAATTCGGACTAGCGACAGTAATTTTGTTCCGCGATTCGCGTGCGGTTTTGTTGCCTTTCATTGTCGTGTGTTGGTACTTATGCTGAAAGTGCCATCAAATACCCGAGGACTATAGCCGTAGGCTACATGACAGTCCTTCCCAAACTCACTCTTCTCTTCTTCTTCCTTGTTATATCATCTGGTTTTATTTGTGGCGAATGTTTCGATCATACAGTAAACTCAAATCGGATATCACAACCCTATGTTTCTACTGCGTTAAGCGTGTAAGCTTTTTGGGCTTGTCTCTTCATGTATTGTCACTTGTTCCAAATGGGCCATTCATAACTCGGACATAAAACAGTACGATACAAAAACTTCCGCACGTCCGTGCGCAGTGGCCTGTTCTGGGGTTCTTCTTGTCTTGTCATTCGGCATCATGGGCTGTTTACGATGAAACCATCGGACAAAAACATTTTTTCGCGCGCTTTGCGCGCAGTTTAGTTGCTTCTTTTTTCGTTCCACGCGACGTTACTTGGCCGAAAGTTCGGACACGAAAATTTTGTTCGTACGGTAGTCCGAATTTACGTCCCTGCATTCAAGATAAAGCTGTCCTGTGTATCTCAATTACTGTCTCTTATCCAAGGAGATGTTACGTACGGTATTTGGCGATGAACTAATATAAACAGGTCAATTATCCTGATAATTCAGGTTAGATTTAGTTTAGTTATCTACGGGTTCAGGGAGCCAACTATGGCTCATCGAGGAAGTGCAACCATACACGAGGCAGCGCGAGGCGTGCAACCATACAATCCCATCCTGCTCCCGGGACAGCTATTTAACGTCCCCATTCCTAAATGCTCAAGAGAGATGATAGCAACCTGAACGTCACCTCGACTCCCACCACTACACACAAAAACCATCAACAACTGCAATACAGCTTTTTTATGAAACCAGAATTGCGAAACTATCAACAACTGCCGTACAGCTTTTTTGACGAGTAAGCAGACACCAAGTGGGATTTGAACCCGGGACTTTTTAGTACAAGCGGAACACTCAATTGACTGCGTCGAATTGGGAGATTTTCTTTCAGTAAAATTTATCTTACATTCATCTATCCAGCTACTCACATTCGTCCGCCCGCTCAGAGAAAGGTAAGCGGAATCCCAAATTCGCTTTTTACATGTCTCTAATACAGATTTTTTCTAGAGTCTGAAAGTCAACATTTGTTGTTAAATTTTCAAAATTTCGAAATTTAACCCCAAATTCTTCCTCATTTCGAGAGCAGATAATTTTTAGTATTTCTGTATAGGTTGATACTATTTGTCATCAAAAATATTTATCGGCAATCTTTGTCAAAAGCTACCAAGTTTGTTACGATTTTTTTTATGTGATTGAACGTAGTACGAGTTGTATCGATTTTGGTTCACTTGTAAATGAACTCGCATAAACTCAAGTTAGAACTCGTATCAACATTTGGGTGTTCGGTATACGGAGAGTCGAAAGTGAGCAATTAAGATGTATCGAATCATCAAGTTCTCTTCAAGTACCGATAGCGCTTGGAATCACAGTTTGAGAATTTCATTGTACACACACACATGCACTGGACATTCAATATTAGATCCAGTGAAAATTACATTATTTCAGAAGGCGGATTATGTTTTGCATAAATCGTCTGGCTAATACCTGCTTATGTCGTCCGTCGGGGTCGGTGATCACACTAAGAAGATCATGGCCAAGATTATGGACAGCGCCGTACAGCTCAGGGTTGGGAGAACTTATGCTTGATTCGACGGCTGCTCCAAGGCTGTCAATATCCACAGGAGGGTGGCTGTGATCTTCCTGCATATAAAACAGTTTCATGGTAAGATATTTTAGGAGAACAATGTATTTCAAACAGAAATCGAGTATTTGACGATTGTTACACTTCCCCTAAGCCAGGCCCTCAACCTTATGTCACACTTAGCTACAACAGTATTAGATTGAGTGAATGCGCGTGCGAGTGATTGACCGAGTGAGTGAGTGGGTGTGTGCGTGAGTTAGAGATTGAATTATTTCAATTATATAAATATTTCGCAAAATAGGCATACCTTAAGAAATCTGCCAGTTTTAATTGCGTCCAGGAGGCGGTTTACATGGTATTGCTGTTGTTGTACGGTGACGGGATTTATAGGATCTGTGTAGTTATCAGCGTAAGTCATTCCAACAGGTCTAGGTGTGTACCGACTAGTTCCATAGTAGTCACTCAGATGGGAATCGTATCCTTCCTGTGAATGAGAAGTGAATTTTATATATGATAGTTTGCGTACTCGTACGTCACGGTATGATTATCATACCAAAATGGAATATATTATCTAACTTTTTCAATTGTGGGTAGGCCTATGCCATTTAAATGCTATGATACAAAAGGTTTCGTACCTTAGCGGTAACAGGTTCGCGATGTATCGTGTCGGTATGTCTACCTCTTATATCGAGATCATAATAACAGGTATATTTTACATAGCGCCTTCTCCTATGGATACAAAGCGCTTAAAACCCAAGTACCGTACTATAAAACAGACAAAACATTAACATACAAATATATGGTACAGATAAAGATAATTACAATTTAAACAATTTTTTAGTTTTCCTAAAACTGATCAAAGAAGGCGTGTTTCAAATTGCACAAGGGAGGGCATTCCAGAGCCTAGGGGCTGCTGCAGAAAATGCCATATCACTAGCCCGCTTTTTTGTACATGGTGGGTCGAAAGAGATAGCGGCAGTCGACCTGGTTTGCCATATAGGAGTATGAACAGCTAATTCGTCGGAAACATTTATGAGGGATGTATAAACGAGTAAAAGCACTTTAAAAATAATACGTTTGTGAATGGGGAGCCAGTGAAGTTCCTGGAGTATGGGGTGGGAGTAATCGAGACGAGGGCTCGACACTATGGCAAGTATCTTGTTCAATAAAACGCCGAACGCGCCAAGTATTGCTGATATAAAAATGTATGTGATTGACCTCTGACATTTTACCTGAAATACAAACACGATTCGTACGATTTGCAAGGTATGACTGCACCCACTGGAGTGCTCTTCCCGTTATGCCAAATTTTGTCTCAAGACGTTTACATAGAATAGCATGGTCTACCGTATCAAATGCCGCTGATAAGTCGAGAAGTAGCAACATAACACCTTTCTGATTGTCAATATCATTCTGTACCTTAAAGAGGGCGGTCTCTGTAGAATGATTTGATTTATAAGCTGATTGTAGCGGCTCATCTACACCGAGTTCAGTTTTATGATTGGTAACTTTGTGACTGAAGTATTCAGAGAAATCATCTGCTAGTCGTCTGGGCGAGTCATGCACATAAAGAGGGCGCTCTTTGGTATTCAAGAGATCGTTTAAAATTAAACGGACGATAATACAAAAGACACAAGAACAGGAGAAAGAGCTCAAAACCTCACACTGGTACAAAGGCGACGCACCCAACAAGAACAAAGAAAAGTAATAACAAATAAACTTGGAAGAAAATACTGAGTGGAGAGATATGTTTTGAGACTTGAAAGTGGTCACAGACGGAGCTTGATGAATTGAGTTTGGGAGGCTATATTCCATAAATAAGTAGCAACAGAGGCGAACGAACGATCACCATAAACCTAGTCGAGGAGGGCGCCGTTGTCTCAAGCCGACGTTCGGATGCTGACCTTAAGAGCTCTAGGAGGAACATACAGCTGAACAAGTTCTGAAATGAAATCAGGAGCCATACAGTTAATAGCCTTGAAAGTGAGTAGAAGAATTTTAAAGGTAACTCTCTGCTTTATTGGGAGCCAGTGGGGTTGTTAGGGCACAGGTGTAATACGCACATTTCGTGGAACTCGAAGATTAGGTCGAGTTGCAATGTTTTGTACTCCCTGAATCTCGGCGATTTCACCATCAGGAAGACCAAACAACAATGAAATACACGCATCCAATCGAGATATAACAAAAGCATGGATCAGCATGGTGGTGGTTTGCCGATTCAAGTATTGCCGGATGATCCCTATCATTCTTATTGCATGCAGAGCAGCTTTACATGTGTTGTTCACATGATTAGTCATTCTCAAAGAAGAATTCATAATCATTCCCAAATTACGAGTTTGAGAAGAAGGCTCAATAATCTAGTTGCCGAGTTTGATAGTAGGCTGCCAAGAAGTATCACTAAAATGTGATGAGAAGTAAAGGAACTCGGTCTTCTTGTCATTTAGCACCAACATATTCGATCGACACCAAGATCTAATATCAGCGATACATTCTTCCATCCTATTCAAGGCAACAACACGGTCATAGCGGTTGAATGTCGGGTATATCTGAGTATCATCAGCATAGATGACAGACTAGATGCCATGTAGAGCGATGATGTCTTGTAAAGGAACACTGAACACGATGAAGGTAAGTAATAGGCCCAATAACAAATCCTTGAGAGACAACAGTCAAGGTTGGGTCATGGTGTTATCAGTGACAATCGACTGAGTTCAACCATACAAGTAAGTAGAGAACCACTCGAGTGCTTTATCAGTTATACCATATCTTACAATGAGGTGGTCAATCAGCTGTTTATGGTCCATGGTATCAAATGCTGCACTGAAGTCGAGTAGCACTAACACGGCTTCATTGCGCATGTCCAGAGCAGACAGAATATAATTATGTACACACAGCAGGGCAGTCTCAGTGCTATGAAAATGGCAGTATGCAGACTGCATTGGAGTATGGGGATGATTTTCAGCACGGTAGGAAACCTGTAGCTAATTGACAACAACTTTTTCAATTACCTTTCCAAGGAAAGGAAGATTTGATATCGGGCTGTAGTTGGCAAAGATGTCGACGTCCAAACCAGATGTTCAGCAGTGGAATAACACACGTATGCTTATGGCGAGGAAAGGCAAAGGCGTAGCCGGGGGAGAAGGGGGGGGGGGCAGGTTGGCTA